>OMLM01000062.1:122113-151458 GCA_900302695.1 Helostoma temminkii | reverse complement strand
TCTGCCATTTCCCACACACACACACACACACACACACACACACACACAGACACACACAGACACACACACAGACACGCACACGCACACACACACACACACACACCACCGCACACACACACACACACCCACACACTCAAACACACACACACACACACACACACACACACACACACAGACACACACACACAGAAAGCCCAGCTCAAAGGAAACAAAGTAAGGTCAGCTTACTAGCAGACTAGCTGGCAGAGAAAAAAAAAACATACAGTACTTGTATAAACTCACTTCTTGTTCCTACTCTTCAGTTCTCCAGTACTTCTTCCCTATCCGTGTATGCAACTTGGACGGAAGCTGAATTAGTTAAATCATTTTTTAATAGGAATGTTCTTGTTCTTGTTCTTGTTTTTGCTGTCACCCCTGCTTGTTCTCACTGTCTCCCGGTAACACAGTGGCCTTTGTGTTTTCTACACTGCTTCCTCTGGGGATCCAAAGTCTTTCCATCCAGTGACATGTCCAAGTATAATTGGAGCATGAGCAGCCTTTGTGGGTGGTCTTCAGGCAGGTAGCTCAGCCTCAAAGCTTTGCATGTGAGAAACTGTGACATGAATATGCATGGCTATGATTTTTCTGGTGTTTGCATTTTTATCATGCTTATTACTCAGTCCAATTTGCAGCATTTGGGCAAAAATGGGAAGGTTACCTTGTTTAGGATTGAAATTGTGTGTCAGAGCAGTTGTAGCCAAACCTTTCACAAATCTTCACAAAACCTTCTGTTTGACCTACACATGTAATTTTAGACTTTATTGTTGAAGGACTGTAAAACATTCTTGCGCGAAGCAGAGCAGTGTCACCTGAAACCAAACAAATATGTCATTCCTGTTCGCTAGTGGGAATTTCCCTGTAGGTGACATCATCAATTTTTTTGCCCCGTGCTACTTCAGACATCCATCTTGTCGTCAAACTGGCATTCTGTCCCCTTCTGCCTTCTACTTTCTCCCTGTGGTGCTTTCCACTCTGAAACATTGTTTGGATATGGTTTTTGAATTTGTAAGCTGTCTCTGTCTCTTCTTCTTTCACCATCTCTTCCTGATGTAGGTGGTATGTGAAGCCAGGTTGTCTGTTTCCTCCAGTCTACTGAGTCCAAATGACCCATCTGAGCCCACAGACATACAAACACACAGGACGGGGCAGCACGTATTTCATTTGTGTTTCTCCTCCATGCACCATCCCTTTAAGAGCAACTGTAGTGTGTGTGTCATGAATATACTGTACTACAGACAGCACAGGTACAACAGGGAGACACCTACATTCACTTGAAGTCCCTGAACCCAGTTCCTGAAAACAAATTCCATGGAGAGAAACACTACCGATTAAAGTATTTATTTCATGGTTTTGTTTGGATTGAGAGTACTTGCTTCCCTTTACTTGTCTAAAACACTGGCTCAGTAAATTGTTTTGGTTTGAAAATCCATTAAAAATATTTAAAGTAAATGATCAAATGCATGATTTTTCCGTTTGCTTAGCAGTTTCCGACACGGTGATACAGTCAATGTCTGTTCAGTGAACACTGCTAGTAGAGCTCTACAACAACTTATGACATAATTATACTCACACTGCTACAAATATGTTTCTCTCAAGGATTTACTGCAGTGCCGTTTGATAGTGATCTCCTTGTGAAAGCCACATAAAATACAGAAACGGAGCCAGGAATCTTTAAAAAATCGAATAATTAGAGCCCAGTAACAACAACATTACTGTTAACAGAGCGACCCTGAGGCATTTATACTCCACTCTCGTGAGCATGCAGGACCTTCACTAAGCTGTGAACAAGCTAATAAAACTATCAGCCAAACATGAAACTACATAGTGATGAGATGATCTCTAAGAGTGTGAGAATTGATTGGCTAACTTATGACTTTTAGTTGATGAAGGTAGAAGATAGACGATATTTGTAAGGTAGATTTCTACTCATCAGTTCAGTGAAGCTGTACTAGCGTTTAGCTATAAGCAACGATATTCTAACCAGGTCACTGTGACAGTACTAATGGTTTGACAGTCATGTAAAAGAAGAAAATGCAATACATTACATAAGGGGTTTCCTACCACTTGTCACAGACATGTATTCATTTTCTGTAAATACACTACATTGCATATTGCTGACACAAATTACCTCCCACCTTTTCTTTTCATCTAGCTTATTTTTCCATGGTCCAATGCGTGACACATGTCCAGACCAAGCTTTGTTATGGTTTAGGACACATTGTGGCAGCAAAAGGGAGTCTGGATTGTATTTAGAGCAATATCCCAGAGAAAATAAACAACTGAAACCCAGAGGGCTTTCTGGTGGATGTTTACAGACAGGGAAACTGTTTCTATTTGACTCTGCTTTGGGCTGGCATGGCCGGTCAAATAATAGTAGACAGGAAGGGCTGGTATGGGCATGAGGTAAACCAAAGGCATGGGTTTTGGTTGAGAGGGTTTGTTATGGTCTCAGCTGGACAGTGTGTTGGATATTGCAAAGTAACGGAACCTATGGTTTTCTAACAACTGTGCTGGGGAAGAACTTAGCAGTAGTAACACTGGTCCAAATGGCTTGGAGAGGTTGATTCGTTGATTAAAATGGTATTGTATATAATATGTGAAGGCTATACGATCACAGCACTGTTTAATTAAAGTACAGTAATTAGTTGTTCTTCGTTTATTTAACCTTGTAAAGGAAAAACTAAAGCAATGAGTGAGGCACATGATTGGTCCACTGCTTGTCACAGTTTGCTGGCACATGTGTTTGCAGATCCCACCACAAGAAGCATGTTATTAGTTCTTAGTAAGTTACCTTAAGGTGTAGTATACTGGTTGTACTGGTATTGATGAACATCCCTCCAGTAGAATACTGACTAGTTGGTGCACACTGTTCCCTAAACTCTTACCTATGCTGCACTGCAAGGGTACAGTTGGATCACAGCAGTTCATATCAAACACCTGTACAAGGCAAAAGGACCTGGGTCCAATCAAGACCCCTCTACACGTTTTCCACCTCAGTCTAGTCTAGTCTGATATTTGGGCTGAAACCTGTCTGTCATCAGCTGCACAGCATACACAACACAGACATAAGAACATGTGTTCACAGTTGCTGTACAGTCTCCAAGCATATGGACACAAACAAATACACATAAGTCTATAAAGGCTTGTATATAAATATAGGAACAGAACAAAGACAGTCATGAATGACAGTCTGAGGCTGAGAAGACCAATTATATGTAACTAGATGTGCATTATTGCATGTGATGGCTGCAGTGAAGGGGATCAAACTGTCATATTTGCTTCATTGGAGGTGATAGATAATTGGACAGTTGAAGAGTGGTGGATGGTCTGGAAATTGTGTGACCAGATACATTCTCAGCTGTTATGTTCTCACAATGTACCGACAGGCTTGTTCCACTGTATGAGAGGCTGGAAGACTGGAAGGGGGCTGTGGTTTGGTACAGTTGGACTGAGTCAGAATACACGTGTGTGTGTGTGGACAGGGCGTATCTTGGCAGATGTAGCGGCACAAGCTCACACATACACACAACATCTCTAATCACCAGGATAATGAAGTCCAGAACAAGTGACAGAGTGGTAAAAATTATGACAGTTGGCATCATCAAACTATAAATATGAATTTTTCCAGTCCTGGAATTTTCATATTTTTGTCTGATGACAGTTTTGCAGTTTGTCAGCACAAATGGCAAGACAGCTTAGCCGCAATAAAAAAAAGATAATGACACAAAGACAGTAACTGTGAAAGAATAGTCAGTGACTTTAAACCAAAATGTTTTGAAATTTTTTGAAAATGTGTATAGTTGTTATCTGGTGGATAGGCAGATACTTCCAAGGTAACATCTACCAACTAGCAGTAAGTACAGAGAATGCGTACATATTACAGTATGTGTTCGTTTTGAGACATTAAGTTTATCCATGGCACCAACCAATGGAGAAATTCACGTGTGTTTAGATGAGCGCAGATGTTACTTGCAATGCTTTTCTGTTGTTCTTTTCCTCCAGCCTCTTTTACTGTTCCTCTGTCTCCCCACTTTTCTTCCCCCGCTTCACTAATTCTTTCAGCATGTGCATATTTTCATTGTCAGCATGTCTCGACATGCCACCAATGCAAAGCCCTGTAGCTGAGCTTTTTTTTTAAATTTAAACTTTACCTTCATGTGGATGAAGATACACTGCAGCAAAACATTGCAAATATGTTCTGCCACATTTTTTGCTAGTCCCTGTGACATGCATACTGATGCTTTTTCATTAGGAACCTCTCTTTCTGGGACAATATACAGAACAATGCCAATCAACACATTTTTGTTTGTATCTGTAAACTTGAAATGACGTGATGCACAAACAGGGATTCCACAAAGTGACACCTGGTAATGACTCTAAACTCTCTCTCACTACTACTTACTGTTCTTCTATTATGTTGAATATGGGCATATGGGTGTATTTTGAGTTTTAATGGGAACTATCCTGCTGAAAATAAATGCATCACTGCTTCTTCTTTGAATAACATTTGATTAAAACAGTAACTTGCCTCCCAGGCACCAATAAAATGAGACTTAAAACACTCATTGACTTTTCTTGCAAAAGGTCCTGAAAGCAAAACACCTCACTTACAGTGATTGTTGTAACTTGTCTAAATAGCTGAAGTACTAATGTCTAAATGTGAATTTATGTGAACTGGCCACTGAAGGTAGATACACACCTCCCTCTTCCTCTGTGTTTCTCGTCATACACACAGCTGTGACTGGCCTCCTGGGTCCCATCACACCTATCATCCGACAACAGTCAAAGATTGACCTGATTCCGCTTCTTTCCCATCATGCGCCTCCTTGTCACACTTCTCTTCTTGCTGCTCATAAGTTCGGCTGAGCCCCGGAGAAACCATCGCTCCAGGGCGATGGACAAGGGTGCTGCAGGCCGCGTACGGGGCAGAGGCAGGTCTGGGGTCATGAGGCGTCAAACTCAGGAGTGTAAGGAATACATGGAGGCAGGAGAGAAGTACCTCGACTGTCAGGACAGGCAACTGACTTCTGTGATGCAGGACTGGCCAAAAGACATTCACCACCTGCTGCTGGCAAGAAATAAGATTCAGGTACATATTGTTTAGGATGTTTTTACACAGTGCCGATACTGAATGAGTGAAGACATACAGTAGATCATCTGCTATAGCTCGGTTATGTGATACATCTAACAATAATCAACAGACTCTGGAAGTTTTCCCTATGTTACTGTCTCAACCTACTCCAACTGAACCTAAATCCAGCCAGCTTTCTGATAAAATGAGCATCTGTGCACCATTTAAGATCAAACAGACTGTCCTGCTATGCATGCACAGAGTTTTGTGTGCTTAAATCAGGATGCAGGATGTGTGTCACAGGTGTTGGGAGGAACAAAACACAAAGCTTTGTTTTGCAGGGTAATAAATGAAGATAAAGGAGTTTAAACCTGGATCAAATGGTCAATATTAATCTTTAATTTAGTCCAAGTTCAAAGAGTGTTGGATGATTAGTGAGGGAAAAAATGTAAGGGGGGCCTTTTGTTTTATTTTTAACTTTGGACGGTTGGATTTTGCATAAATAATGAAACATTCAAGTCTAAGCCTTAGTATTAGAGAACTTAACCTGCATGTTAGATATATGCTTTTATGTTGGCAATGGGTAAAATGATCATGTATATTTAAAATGACATACGCAACAAAGTTAAACCCAACAACCAACTCTGCATTTTAGCTCACTAATCTGCCATCAGTCTGTGAAAAGATGGTGATCACTGAACAGCTAAAGAGCTAAACTAAATTTTGAGTGTGTTGCAGGTGTCAAATTCTAACTGTGCAGGGATAGTAGCGGGACAGGGAGCCTTGAGGACCAGGGTTGAACACCACTGAGTGAATTTGCTTTTTCACTTTGTGGATATCATGTATTTTTAAAGTGGAAAATTAAAAAAGGAAGTGAGCAGTATCAACATCAACTTATTTTTTTCTTTAGGTTTTGAGGGACAACATGTTCTCCCAGTTCACCCAGCTGAAGAGCCTGGACCTCCAGCAGAATGACATCTCCACGGTGGAGGAGGGAGCCTTCAGTGGCCTCTCCCAGCTCACCACTCTGCTCCTTCAGCACAACAGCATGAAAACAGCCTCCGAGGAGATCCTGCTCCCTCTGCAGCGCCTTATCTACCTCCGTCTCTATGACAACCCCTGGAGCTGCCACTGCCCATTGGACAGCCTGGTCAGGATGCTGCAGCTGCCTAGCAATCGCAACCTGGGCAACTACGCCAAGTGTGTGGAGCCCTTGTCGCTTCGAGGTCGAAAGCTGAAGGAGCTGAGCGTCGACTCGCTGTGTGACAAGAAGCTGGTGGACGGAGACACTGGAAGGCCACAGCCTCCAAAAAAGCCTGAGAAGCCACGGAAGGTCACGTCCATGTGTCACACCTACATGTTCCCTAACCTTCTGCTTGACTGTAGCAACAAAGGTGAGAGAATATTAGGTTCAGAATCTCTTTATCTTCTGTAATGTCATATTAATAATAATTACATATTTTGGATTGCATTCAAATTAGTTGATAATACACAAGTTGTCCACCACATGATAAAATCAATATACAGTTAGAATATTACAGCAGTAGTAGCTGCTATTTAAAAGCTAACAGGGCGGCTTTATGCCAATGTTGGACTTTGGTCAAGACTGAAATATCTCAAGGAATGTGAAACAGATTTGAATGACACGTTAGAACCATAGTCCCTACCAGATGATGTTGACGTTGTTTTTTAGTAAAAAAATTAGCCTATTTGATAGATTATCATGAGATTTGGTACTCACTCAGATTTTGATAAGCCTTGACTGTCTGTTGCCTTAGGTTTTGTGGTACATCCTGTGCTGCATAGTGGGATCCCTCTCTGCAGCTTTTTAGTGGATTGGCAGTGTGTTAGTGATGTGTTCAAGTGGCACTTCTTAGTCCAGACGTAGGTGACGTGATGTCAACCTTCATTGAAACTAGTTGATTGATGGTGGCTTTGTGTGTCTCTGCCTATAGAAGTCAGAACATTCCCATCAACTTTAGCTGTACTCCATCTAATGCTGATACCAATGAGCATTGTAACACAACAAAATAAAATGGTGACTTTGGTAAACATTATTCTTTGTAAACATCGGCATACTACCACACAGCTATTGTGGGTGTGCATGTGAATGCACTCCAGCTGGGAATCATATTTGCCTGTCCAGTGAAAATGGAAATGAGATCAAATTTTATTGTGTAATCTTTTGCTTACAATAATGCTGAGTAAGCATAGACTAGTTTTTTTTTGCCTTTTAAACTTTTTTTAAACTCTTGCTCCACTTTTCCCTGAAATGGCCTACAGCAGCTTTTAGCTAAAGGTTAAAGTTTCATGGACATCTTACTCATCTGGATTGGCTTGTATGATTTGTATGATGTTTGTGTTCTTGTGCAAATACAACACCATCTGTTCACCATAATGTCTTCTAGTTTTAATTATGAACTAATTTACTTTGTGCAGATTTGTGTCCTGTTCCGTTTAGAATTTAGAAGATTATACTGATGATTGGCATATTAATCTGTTTGTGTTTCCTGTTTTGCCACTGGGTCTGCAGGGAGAAAAGACCAACACAGTCAGGCATCCATCAATGTAACAGGCACAGAAAAGGGCGAGTGCTTTTCCAACTTTCCTTCAGCTTCACATCTGGTTGTCTTGCTTTGAGGCAGATATCATAATGTCTTTAACTTTTTCAGTGCACCATCAACAGTTTGTTTCAGTGTTGCTTTTCAAAAAGGAATAGATGACAGTTTCTTGCCAACAGATGTTTGTGCCAACAGATGGTTACTTATACACAATGTGCCTTAATTCCTCTCATATTTTCTCTCTTTCATCCTCCTCCCTCTGTCCAACTGAAGCCCTTATATCTGTTTGCTTCAAAGTACTTTGACATGACTCCTGCGATGCTCTAATGGCATTCAGTGCCAACACACTGAACGGAAACCTTATCTGTCTCTATGATTCAGACCGTACAATCTCCCACACTGAAATAGGCAATTGAATGCATCTATAAATGGAGGACTTATACCCTTCAGAGAATGCAGTCTTTTACAGTGCATCGTCAAACCAAAAACCACACAATGCAGCATCTGTGTTGTGTAAATGCTTGACAAAGCTTTTTGCATATTTTCCTAATTATTTTTTTCTGCATTGAGCCTTTTGAATTGATTCTTTATCTAAACCACCATGTGGTTTCTCTGTTTTTCCCACAGACTGATTTCCCCATCAATCTCTCCACATCTTTTCTTTTTTTTATGCCTGGAAATATCTCTCTATCCTGCCTGTTGCTCACTATGAATGCAATATGTGATGTGTGAATGTTGCTTAATATGCTATAGCTGTTGTGCATTATATATTCAATACATGGTCACTTTTGATTTGGATATATGCCAGTATAGTTGTTCTGTGAGCTGACACTAGATCAGATTAAAGTCTTTTCATCTTTCGATGCGGTGGATTCCAGCAACAATGTTTTCATTAATTTCATTTACTTGCTTCACTTGCAAATTATTTATTTTTGTCTGAAGAGAGTAGTTTATACACAAGTTTAAACACTTACAGATGCTTGAATAATTCATATCTTTGGTAATATGTAATACGATACTCAAGCACAGATTGTATTGACCATTTTATTTACTGAAAAAGTACATTATCATAATGAATGCATGCCTTATTGACTTATTAGGGGGGCATGGATTATAAAATAGCTAAATAAATTATCAATATAAAGTTAAATTTCATTGTATGTTGATAATTACAATAAATAGGCTCTTAACAACAGGTTTCCTAATCTAAGACAACAAAATTAGCTATAAATGTGGGGCGTGGCCATATTAATAGAGAGCATGACAGCTGTCAGCGCTACAGAGCAAAGTGCTTATCTCATGAAAACAAACTGTTTTAACATGTAACATGTAAGATAATAGTGACACTATGAGACTTCGGCCAAAAAATCAAGTTTAAAGATAAAATATTTAAACTTGAGGGCAGAGGGCAGTGATTTAACAATAGAAAGATTCAGTGTGATTTTTTTAAATGAGATAATGAAATGAGATAATGATCATTTTCTTTTACACCGGACTGCAAAACAAGCAAAATCCAGAGCAGAGTGGAAACATATTCTGATCTTTCTGTCTCTGTACCCCATATTTTCCTCCATTTTTCTTCCGTCTCAATGTCTCCATTCCTCTGAGGTCAACCACAGCAGATTTCAGGCTCCACATCATTCTCACTGGAGACCAGTGCTGAACAGGGTGGTTATGGGAATTTTTTAAAAGGAATATCTGTTGTGTAATATAAAAAAATATGCCTTTAGAGTGGATATGTCTAAGTTTCTTTTACTCAGTAGACACCTTGAATGTTCATCATACTCATTTATTCATTACTGTAATGTCCTGCTTTAAACAGTTAGCTTCTAACTAAACTGCCAGGCTGCACACATGCCTTCACTGTGATATTGGTTGTTTTGGCCTAGTTCTGCTTTCAGGCATTTGTTTACACTGTAATAAAATCTAAGGTTTAAGTAATATAAATCCTTCATGTGTATTTCAGGACATTATACAGTGATATTATTCTCTGCTTCCTGGTCACACACACACCTATGGCATTGAGCTGACTCTCCTTGGACGTCCTGGATCACCAACAGTAGACAGTTAGTCGGCAGAAAAAACAAATGTTGCACAATGTAATTTGAGAGAGAGGAAGAGAGAATGAATGGGAAAGAACGCAGTACCAAACATCACTTTCTGCTAACAGCAGGATTAAGCTGCAGACTCTGCCAGGTTTCAAGAAGTTTTCTGTAGAAGTCTGGAGGTCCTGTCCACAATGGGACACTCCTGATTTTCAGGATTTTAGATTTTCCCAAAGAGATGCTGAGCCTGAAGTGAAAAGGTCATAATAACAATGTGGGAACAGACCGACCATTAGAATTTCCACAGAATTCACTCATCACTACATTTTTTAAATCAAATTACATGTACCTGCTACATAGCTACCAAGAACTGGATGGATGTAGCGTGGATGACAAAAGGTTACCTCTATTTATTCCCAGTTTTTTGTTGTCATGGTGACATGGAAAAAGCAACAATTTTGTGCTCTCAGTTCTGGGAGACTGGCTAAAGTTATTTATATTCATTAGGAAGTACTGAATAACAAAATCAAGGAGCACATTATCAAATGTAAACCATAACATACAGTATTTGCATCAGATAGATTCACTGATACAATACTGTCACAGAAGCCTGGATTTAATTAGGTAAAATGATGTGTATTACATACAACTCAAGCATAACTCACTGTAAAAATCCAGAGCCTTTAAGCACAAAGGGAAGGTATATATTATGTTAATCTTTTCATAAGCCATATAGTGCATATAAGCCCTGTTACACACAACACTGTTAGTTCTGTCTCTGCAACCATAAAACATCTATAGACGAGGATCTATATTGTATGTATGTCAGCAGCTGAAGCGCAAGGAGCCTAACAATAAACAGAGTTTAAATGAGGAAAACATGGTAAATATGAACAATTTACACATAAATGTTTATTTATACTGTATAAAGTTCTTAAGAAAACACGTCCAGTCACTCAGTGTGTCGACCATGTGGCGTGAGTCCAAACCACAAAATTCACTGCACTACGCACAATTGATCCCACAGTAAGGATGTAGCAGTGGGCGAGTATGAACCGCTTCTCCCTCTCTTGTCAGTATAAACAGTAAAAACATATTACATATTATCAACCTGACTAATGGTTAATGCCTAAATGAAACATATCCTGCTGTTGTAGCTGTATATTTAGCCTTTTTCACAAATGTGAATAATATATGTGATGGAATATATAGTGAAGAATAGAGGGAAAATTATCATATTATACATTTTTTTATGCTAACACATACCTCTGCAGTTCAAAATATAGATAAACATCCAGATTAATGTTCAGAATTCCTAAATCACGAACACCACTACATCCTACCTACTTAAACTATGTAAATATTACTGTACATTTACTGCAGTGCATGATTCATGTGCATGACCTGCACATGTTTAACTTGTGATTGAATCTCTATAGGATGTTATAGCCAGTGAATGACAAATTCAAACTTGGCACACTGACATACAGTAAAACAGCACAATGCAGTTTGGTTGAATAAATGATGACGTCACACATATACCGATAAGGCATAACATTATGACCACCTGTAAAATCTAATACAATCCAATACAACAGCTCTGCTATAAATTCTACATTTACAAAGTTATAATTTTTCAGTTTTTAAGTTTAAGAGAAAGAGAGAAAGAGAGAGAGAGAGAGAGAGAGAGAGAGAGAGAGAGAGAGAGAGGACATGACCAAACAAGGCATGAAAGCAAGTAATCAGGCTAGAAACTGTGACAGTAGTGGAGTAAAAGTAAAGTAAAAGTAGCATGAAATGGAAATACTCCAATATAATGTACTTATTTATCATCTCCGTCCATGGGCATAGCCATGAGGAAGAATTTTTGCATTTAAACCACCCCTGACATATTTTAAATATTACTAAACAGCAGTATATCAGTCTGGAAATTTGCATTTTATTCAGTTTTCCATGTTAGTCACAAAAAACATCTTTGATTTATAGGCAGCCTTATCTGCCAATTACATGACCTTGTGCAAAGGTGATGTAAAATCAACAGGATTAAATCAATATGAGGGTAGAGACAGAGAGGGTAAGGGGTCATTTAATCTCTGCTTATGGCTAATGGTACAGCGTAGTAATATAAATATGGCTGAATGCATATTATAATATATCATTAAATAGCACTGCCTCGGACCCGAAGAGAGAGTTGCTGTCAGACAAAACAGTTGGATATGTAGAAGGGGAGAAATTTGCTCATGCAGCAACAAGGCTTAAAGTAATTTTTCTGACAGGAAAGTTCAAGAGGGACAGATGTTCAGAAATGTGTCAGACTGACAGATTCAGCAAAAACACAGTCCAAGTCCTGTTCTGAACGAATTACTTTTATTTTTCCTGACATGTACTCCGTCTTTCTGTATATGTTCTCCTTCTATCTGTATATGTTTTCTTCATTCAGCAGCCTACTGTGTTAAAGCGTCTAACAGATGTTAACACTTTATCTAAAAGATTTGCTTTATCTGAAATCGCAAGCTAAGCTCATCAGGTCCTGATGAAATGCTTAACTTCCTGACAACACATTTATCTCCAGGAAGCACTGCTTCAAGAGCGGAGACATGCGTAACACAGCAAAATCAAGATAATGAGCAAGATAACAGTCCTTTCCATCTTTGGCTGGGCTTTTTTTCCCCTTTTCTTTTTTTTACTTTATTACCCACTTTTCACTGTAAAACACATAAGGCCACAGATCTCTCTTGGACAGTGAAGTTTTTTTTTACTCAAGAAGCTGAAGTCATATCTTGAAAGAGGGCTTGGGAATTCTTGTTTGATGTTTGCAGCTGGGATGTGAAAGAATTTCTAAAACATTTTCAGATATGAAAATGTGCTTGGACCAATATGCATATAGACCTCAGACAGGATGGAACGTCCTTTAGGCTTCACAGTAGAGACATTCTCACTGAACTACTGGCTTGTAATATAAAATCTGTTCCTGCTCTTTTGGATGCCTGTATCACGTCACTGAACATCAGTTACATTTCCTTAGTGTACTGGCTACATCTGTGTGAATGTTGTATATGTGTGTATTTTCTGTGTGTGTGTCGGGAATTTTAGTTTAGAGTTAGCAAAGATTTATAGCAACCATGCCTCCGTGATAAATGCCACATCCTTTGGCAGTAAAGCGTCTGCATAATGACTGCAACATCTGCACTACAAAAGTGTCCATAAGTATTTATCTGAGGAAATTAAACCATCTGCGTAAATACCTACATGTGGGAAACTAATCCATAGCTGCATCGCCACACAAAATCAGCCACACACACTTCATGAGTCAAAATCAAGATTGTTTGAGTACATCTCAGTCAGTATTCTTTGCCTGCATTTACAGCATTTCCCTTCATATGTGAAAACTTTGCAGAACTTCACATGTTTATGTTGATGATAGTTTTGAACAGAACTGCTGTATTAGATGATGATGTTACAGCCTCTAATTTAGATGATTTCAGGTTTGAAAATACATTAAAATGCCTTTTTTGACTTGAAAAATCATCAATTCAACAGGTGAAATGTCCAAACATGCTCAATAAGGATATTAACATGAATCTGGCTCTATGTAATGTCTGCAGAGAAGCTCTACCGATCTAAATTCAAGCTCCAGTGCTGTTGTTTTTACCTGTGGGACCAAATGCAATGACAGTAACAAATCTTTATTCATTGGAAACTGGAAACGTGGTAAAACATTTGTGAAACCTGTTTGAGCGTAGGACTTTTGATTTAAAACTCCAGAGAGGCTCTGTTATTGATATAGGAACAAGTGGGAAATTGCTGTTAAATACATTACCATCATTAAAGACACTCTTACATGTGTGTAATGTGTCTATGTGCGCACGTGCATGTCTTTATTTGCTTGTGTGGACAAATTTTGTTTCAATACTGTTGTTGTGAGGATATTTTTAACCGGTCTTCACAAACTCAAAGAGCATTTCTGGAGTTAAGAGTAGGTCTGGTTAGGGTTAGGATACAGGTTAGTGTTGGCCATTTAGTTGTGATAGTTAGGGTAAAGGGTTAGGGAATGCAAACATAACTGTGTGAGACAGAGACAGGCTGGAAACACTGGAAGACAGTGAAAACACTCCTTTACTGGCACAGAAGTGAAACGTTGTCATACACGCATCTTGAAATTTTTAAATGTTGCAGTCAACCCACACAACATCTTGAAAATGTATAAAGATGCAGACAGATCTGATTTCCAGCTCTCCTGCTGATTCTGGAGGCTTTCGCTATGCTTTCTGATTTATTTTATTATTTTTTTTGTACACATCTGTGTCAAGCTGTAAAAACATCAGCATGCATGAAAGCATTTTTATGTAAATACATGCTGTGTATTTTATTCTGTCCCTTATCTCCCATTCTGTCAAGTACTACATTAAACCTTTTATACTTTTAAACAACAGTCCTCCTCTCCTCTCAACACTCTTGCCACCCCATCACCTCCTTCCAGACCTAATGTGTGACTGTCTCTCTCTTCCTGCAGGTTTGAATCAAGTCCCCACTGATCTGCCATCTGATATAGTGAAGATGAATCTGTCCAGTAACAACATTGAACATCTCAGGCCCAAACAATTCCTGCTGTCCAAAGACCTCAAAGTGCTCAACCTTAGCAGCAACAACCTGCATCATATAGACACAGGTAACAGAACAGCTGGACCCCCATAACCTCCATAATCTGAGCATATACAGTATGTCTGCACAATCTGTGATACTTGTTTCTGTTTGTCAGTTCATCAAAGTCATATAACAAAAGGTTTAAGTGTTGACTTTAACAGTTGCTGACTGTAAAACCATTTTAACTGCACTTTTACTTCTGCCACAGTGACTCTTACTTATGAAATTCAACTGTGGATTAGTTGATAGTTGTGAGACGCAATAAGAGCAGAAGAAAATGTGAAAATTAAACACATTTTTTCCATCTCGTCTGTATATGTCTTTAAATTTACATCTGAATATATCTAAAAAGAAACTTTCCCGCTCTTTTGTTGAATTTCTCACATCTCACTGGCATGTGCTGCCAGCAAAGAATAAATTCTCAGTTTTAAGCTCAGAGGCTAATGAGGGCAGGAGCCACTAGATTAAACACACTGCAAATTAGCTTTAAAGTGGGAGATAAATGACTCACATTATTAAACAGAAACCAGGGAAAGGTCTTTGAAAATGGTAAGTCCTTCATCGGGAAGCCACAAGATCATTTATCGATTCTACACAGATATTATGCTTCAAAACATATCAGAGGTTTAAGGCATAATATATGTTTTGCATATACACTTTGCCTCAGCACTGCCTCAACACATGCATGCAGTTATTAGCCTCTAGGCTAATGATAACTGGATTCACACTGACCCGCTATCTTTGCAGTTATTCATCACCTTGCATGCAGTATGTATTTGTGATACAAATATTTTTGTGAACTACAATAGATTGTACACACAAATATATATCAAAATAATATTAAGAAAATGCTGTGTCATTTGAGGAACTTTCCAGCGACACACTGCATGGTCTCAGTCATTGTTGCTCCTTCTAATAATGTTTTGGAACATTTGGAGTAAAACAAAAGTGTGTAGAATCAATTTCAAGATGTTTATTTATGCTACTCATGTGGAGGAAAATAAACATGGGTGAACACAAAGTTCCTGCCACACTTGGTTGATATAAACAGTTATTTGCAGTAGTATTCAGTTGTTAGTTTTGGCCAATTATTGTGTCAGACAAAAGTGCAGCATATTGTATATTTATTCATTTAGCACACTTTCTTAGGCCTGACATTTTAGTATTGTCTAGGTGTGGAAACACCACCCTTCTAAAACTTTCTCTGTGGATGATTGCATGTGTCTTTTCTCCGTAATTGCAAGTAGAGCAATGAAGAAGCAGCAGACAATATGTATAGTGTACTTCTGTAACAGTTATATCTGGTGGCAAGGGGCTTTGAAATTGTGTTTACTTGTTATGGAGACCTGTAACCAAGATCAGTCCAGAGGAGGCAGCTCTGCAGGGGGTATCCTTACTTTTTTATCTCTGTTGGAGATAGACTGGAGGCGCGTTTTCTTTGTTAGCTCACAGAATTGTAATGCATGTACTGAATTCATGATGGAAACATTTATGGTAGGGTTTAAAACATTAGTCTCTGTTGTTGTTTTGGTTTATGAATATGTGATCCTAGTGGGAGTAGTGATTAAAATATTTGGAGCAAAATTTCTTTACTTGTGTTCATTCCATAAGCAAAACTGACAGCAGTCTCAGAGGATGCTGAAGTCAGAAGAGTTCAAAAATGAAGAACAGATGGAAGAACTGACATCTCATACCAACTGGATAGCGTGAGCATGTAATTTGAGATCCTGTGAAATACACTTATTCACTTTTTAGCAAAGTGAAGATCGATGCCACTGTCACACATCAATATTGTCTGTATGGTCATCAGTTTAGCTCGTTAATACCATGAAAGTATTCAATAATGATTCAAAAAAGCAAATGAGCAGTAGCTGATTTAGGAAAGTCAGTCTTATGAGTTTTTGGAGAAAAAACAAGGAAGGTGCATCTCACCCTGTGTCAAATTGCAGCAACACTAATTTATCTTCTACAGTTATAGAAAATGGACTTTGGAAGGATTTCAGCTGCTGACACTCATTTTCCTTTTTCTTTATCTCTGATGACTGTAAACTCATCATACAGTATGTCTATTTCTGTATGTTCCACACACACACTCTTTTTTCCTCCTCCCCTCCCGTTCTTGTTGCCACTTTTCTTCCACTGTGTAAAGATCAAAGTTGGGCCTAAAGTTAGTTGACAGCATGAAACAATATCTACTGTCCCATAACTCCCATTATTCCAGCTTAAACACACACACACACATGCTAATGTGCACACGAGAAGAAACACAGATTGCCAACAATTCACAAACTGTTCTTAAGAAGACATTTTTTCTTACAACCATTTATAGTTTCAATAAAAACTGACCTTCACCAGTGTTTGGGGTTTATTAGGGACACAGTCTACGCATACAAGACCACGCTCATGCACAATTGAGTGCTGACATGTTTGTTTAAATAACTGATTATTGTTTTTTTTTTACATTAATAATTTCAAACAAAGTACTTCACATCATAGAACATCACCATGAAATGTGACATGAAACTTCCCCCTCAGATTTGATAATAAGCTTAGGAAGATAGTGGTGAATGAGGCCCAAATGCCTGGAATGTTTCAAAGACGTTAACATTTTTTACGACCTCATGTTCTTTCTAAGCCGGTCAGCTCAAAATACATTTCTGCCAAAACGGTATTTCTTCATTCCTGACATGATTGTTTTAAATTGCTGTAATGGCTGATATATTAATAATACTGTCAGCCATGGAGAGCATATGATTTCATTTGGAATCTTGTCAAGTCTGACAGGTCTGTTTTCTCCACCAACCCTTGCAAAAAAATGTGCTTCTGGAGCAGTTAAATGCTTGTTTGTGTTTAATAACTAGCTGCTAACATTGTCTGTGGATTGTTTGTTGCGACTGTGGATCTATCAAAGATATTTTTAGTAAAAATAAATGCCAATTTTAGTTGATACTGAAAATAATGATTAGTTGGGCACAGAATTCAGAAAATTAAGCCACACAATCAAAATTATCATGAGTTGTTTACATAAACTGGTCAAATAGATGACAAACCTTTTACAGCATTTTAACATTTCATGCCAGTTTATTTTGTTTTTCTTTTTTTCCAGCTGCATTTGCAGGCCTGCTGTACCTGCGTGAGCTTGACCTGTCCAACAACAGCGTCCATTACTTCCAGTACGGTGTACTGGAGGATCTCTACTTCCTGCGAAAGCTCTCGCTCGACAACAACCCCTGGAACTGCGACTACAACATTCACTACCTTATCTACTGGCTCAAGCACCACCCTGGGGTCTCCTACACTGGTCTGATCTGTGCCGAGCCACAGGAGTTCAGAGGGTGGCGTGTTGAGGATTATGTGAAGACCTACAATGGGGAATGTCCCAAGGATAAACAAATTGAAGGGACAGATACAGGACAGGCAGGACAAGGAGGGTGGGACGATAATGAGGCACAGGAGATTGTGGGTGAGGTGACTCTGGGGCAGGGTGAGCATCTGCCTCGCCCCTTGAGAGAGAAGAAGCCCAACACATTTGAGATCATTAGATTGAGTTAGAATGAATGACATTGACAGATGAGGATGGTTTAGCATATAAGAAAATGTGGTCTGTAGACAGGCTGAGGAAAGGGTTAATAAATAGGGAGTCAGTGATTTGACACTACGATAAATACGCAATGATATTTAAATAAAAATGTGACGATCAGAAGTGAAAATATTTTTTGCCATGTCTGCCTTTAAACATAGCTTTAGGAGATGCAGTTTGCATTTTTGTTTTATTAGAACAGTAAAAACAAATGTTGAACAGAAAGGGTGCTCTCTTTTTATGTTACGGTTGATGTTGAGTTCAGGATACACTTTTGTATTTTTCAAAAGAAATCTACCTTTTTGTCTTTTCTTTTTTTTAATTAATGTATGATATTGTCTGCCTGCTTTCTGGAAATAAAATTGGGTTTATTTTTTCTGAAAATGTGTTTTTCTGAATGAATTCAGACATAGACAGCTGTAGCCAACAAGTGTTAATGTACATGTACTGGACACAATGATGCATTTGTATGATGAGGACATGAAAGTTAATACAGAAGTACTGATACGGTAAAATGTACCAAATTATAATAATCAGACATGAAAATATACGCCAGTAATGATGGAAAAGTTCAGTCATTTACTGCCATGACTTCTATGTTTCATTTGGCATCTGACTGGTCACAAGTCTCAGAAAAAACACAATTACCCCATTAAATATTGTGTGTGTGTGTGTGTGTGTGTGTGTGTGTGTGTTTCTCCTTTTTGGAGCCAAAGGCAGCTAACACAATGCTCACTAATTGTGACTTAGCGCCACTCAGTGGACTGAACATGTCTTATCCACCACAGTGTTGGATATATATGCATGTTTTGGACTCAAATACCATATAAATCCAAGATATTTAATTTCTTGGTGTCAGTGATAAAATAAAACTCAGACCATATAATAATTTAGCAGTAGAACATAGAATATAACAGAATAGTACAAAATAGATTAGAATAAAATAGCCCTTTAAAATGGCATCATAATATACAATATATTTTTTAGTGTCATGCTATGAAAAATTAAAGTCATACACCCAGCGACAGCTCAGCTCAGCTGCACACTACAGTACTGTAGCTAGATGGGTACAGGTAGTTAGTGGTGGCTATAACTGAGGCAGGCTGGTGATTGTGAAGTAGCCATGTCTGTGCTTCAGTTGTTATGATTGCACTCACTATTAAATGAATTAAGGCAGATTTGCTGTGTTAGTGTGAGAAAATAAGTACAGCTACATTACTTTCAGGTTGGCGTTTAAATAAGACTTGACAACTTGGCATTAGTCACAAAGCTTAAGTCCTGGATATGAGCCTTATTAGCTTAGATATTACAGTTTGGCTGTTTGTTTGCAGGAGTTAATCTTTGCATAATTCAGCCTGGAGGTTATTTGACCCTTTCCTGTTTATTCAGTTGCATGTAGACATTTTGTAGTTACAGATGTTTTAAATGTCATTGATCTTTAAGGTAATGGAGATCCAGCCTGCAGCTATGGATTAGATAAAAAAGTACAGTGTCATCTAGTGTTCACAATGATGTAGGTCCCCAGAATGATTTATGGAAGGGTTCTTCATCAGTTAGTTATAGTCACCAATGCACACATAACAGCATTAACCAAGGCCTCTGCAGAATTTTTGTTTCTCATGGAAAGGCAGACCTCATCATTGTATGTTCTGATATAACACATTCAAACCCAATAAAGACACTTATGACAATGTAAGCTGCTGTAACACAACTTTCACACGAGAAAATCAAACAAAAATGTATGATATTCAGTCATTTGGCTTGTAGAAAGTTCTCCAGGACCCGTTCCAAGAGAGTGTGGTAGCACAGAATCAAGGCTCATAGAGGCACCACTAGAGCTGAAATACTCTAAGACTATTGTACTACAATAATATCTCACAGATGTTGTTTAATGTGAAAACACACACCAGTATGGAGCTGCTTTGTGTGGACTTACTGCACAGACTGAGGTGTGTTAAGGTGGCTGAGACTAGAAGCATATTTTGAGAATGCTTCCATTATTTACCAGACAAGTGCTTTATTTTTTGTTTTTATTCACAATTTGCTTACTTTTATTTGTGCAAACCTAAGAAATAGGTAACATCCCAAAGTATTTCAGTTGAGATTACTGGAAGAGATAAAACAGTCCACATAGAGTTGACATAAACAAGACTGTAATTTTAATACAACACTGACTGGCTCTCAGGGCTGCTGTAGTAAAAATGCTGATTTGTGTCCTTGTAGCACAACCTGAACAATTCTCTTCTGGTGAGGTAAATCAAGTCAATCAATCAATCAAATCATTTCCTGCTAGTATCAGCAACAAGACCTGTTCTCTGCTGTTGTGTAGGCAGCTTCTGTGCCATTAACTGGACGAGAGTTGGCTCGGAGCAGAACCCGAGGTGCGTTGTGTTCCTCTGCGTCCCCCTGGTGGACATTCAGACCGTTACGAAACATCAGCTCCCTGGCCATCATCAAGAAGGCTTCCTCAACATTCTGGCTCTCCTAGACACAGAGGAGGAGACGGAGAACTTTAAATAACAATTTCCACAAATTTCAAATTGTGTTCTGTACAAAGGTACGCACACTACCTTTGCAGATGTTTCTAGAGCAGCTAGTATGCCCCTCTCTTTTGCCAGATTGCAGGCTTGCTCAAACTGAACCTGACGTTCCTCTTCCAGGTCACATTTGTTACCTAGACAGAAAAAATTAGGAAGCAGAGAGATAAGAAGACAGTAAACACAATAACTCAATATCACCTGGCTCAATAAGACTCTGCTGCCCTTTCTGTGTTTTGTGTAATACTGGCTCATATGATTTTGCCATTTTTTTCCCCAACAACAGCAACAAAGAGTTTAATGAAACCAAATGTGGCTTCAAGGCTAACACGTTAACCAAACTATCACTGCAGAGCAGGTTCGTCTATGCATAAGAAATTATCTTAATGCAGATTTTCTGATTTAACTTGGAAATATTCTTTAAGATCACTTCAGTGGTTGGAGTTAAGTTTCACAAATGTATGTTTGGATGAGTGGATACATATTAAATTGTTAACCTGTAACCCATATTATTACAGATTTATTTCTGTGTTAATAAAGCATTTAAAAAGTAGCACTTTGGCTATAAAGTTCAAAAGTCAAATAAAAATTTACTAAAAGGTTACTAAAGGGACAAAATTACCAAACATGAAAAAAAGAATCTGCATATCCAAACTAAGGATAGTAGTGTGATAGTAGTGACTACATCTACAGTTTCTCCATATTGTCAGATGTTCCTGTTAATTTGTTCACTGTCAAAATACATAACATAAGCACTCACTGCACCCGTGAGCTCAAGTGCTAACAGCAACACTCACCTATTAGGACCAGCACTATGTTGGCTGCTCCATACAGCTCTACCTCCTTGATCCAGTGAGTCACTGAGTCAAAGGTTGAGCTTCGTGTGACGTCGTAGGCGATCAGTGCGCCGTGAGCACTGCGATAGTAGCTCTGGGTGATGGTACGAAACCTCTCCTGGCCTGCTGTGTCCCACACCTGTATCTGTTACGTACACATTTAGAAATGATATACTCAGTGATAAGGATAAACATCAAGGTTGATATGCACATAACCAACTAAATGACAAGTAAAGGTTATGTCAGAAGACTGCAATTAAGAATCCACATACACACATCTCTCTCTGAGGAATATTCCCAGAGTGTCTCTTAGCATGTTAGCTTGGTAACGACTGACTGTCATAGCAACCAATCCAGACTCACCTGTCCAGCCTATTTATTTCAGTCTGGGTAAGTGTGAACCATGCCAATTTTTACTATCTGTGTAAAGCTGGATTACAACATGTTTTATTTTTACATGTTCTTAATATAATTAAAGCTCACAGCTTCATATTTTTGAATATAAACCTGTTAAAGCCAACCAAACAGACAACACAGAAGAAAACAACAAAATTACACCTGTCCATACAGAATGTGACAGAAAACAGCACTACTGCAGCTGCTGATCATTTCACTCATTCACAAAGATCATTTAATAATCTAGAAACATTTTATGTTTATATATTTATATATTTATATTATATATTCAGTTTGACGTCATGGTTCTCTTTATCATTAATACTTAAGGATTCATGATGCAGATACTTCTTACTGTATTAAAGGTCAACTGATGACATGTCAAGAAGAGAATGCATGCCATGAATTCTTATCCTGCAGTCATCAAACTGCCATGTCCGCAGAACAATACAGTTGTGGTAGGTGTGTTAATGTGTGTACAATCCCCTGTGGCTATGACATACCTACAGATTGTTTTGAATCCAAATAGGTGCAGACCACTCTGCCCCTCAGGGAACAGTTTGACTGTTGATGCATGGGGAACCAGTAATTTAGTTCCTTCTCTAGTATAATGATGGCACAGAGAAGTCGTTTCAGGTTTATTTTTGTCTGTGCAGGCGGATAAACGTGAAGGACGGGTCCTTCATGTGAGCAGCTGGTCTGACTTGTTTTTGGCTTGAGTCAAACGCACAGTAAGAAACTGACACCTCCTGTAGTCACATATGTTACTAACATGAAAAATTGTAAATCACGTGTGACTGGTCTTTTGTGTTTGCTCTTTTTAGACACACTGATTTATTTCCCCATTTTTTCCAAACACTTTTTATAGAAAGTTTTAGCAAAATTCCTTTAGCCATGTTGTGCAGCTGGTCAGTGGACATTTAGCAGGCTATAAGTGTATAAAATATATAACATCTCATGACCTCAGTTACATATAAAATGATTTATAACTACCTTCTCTGTTTTTATAACTTAAGAATTTTAAGGCCTTTTTTGAAGGAAACAGAACACTTACACAGCAATGTCTTGCTGTCAATACTTCATAATCATACTTGAAAGCACTCCACATGCACATATGTTCCTCAAACACACCTGAAAAGATACTAACCTTCACTTTCTTCCCCTCGATTTCCACGGTTCGTACAGTGAAATCCACTCCAATGGTGTTCTGCTGCCTTTCTGAGAAAACCCCTGACTTGAAATTCTGAACCACACATGTTTTTCCTACATTAGAGTCTCCAATCAGGATGATCTTAAAAAGGAAATCAAAAGTATCATCGCATTCAGGTCCTGGAGTCTGCATGGTGGAGTTCTGGTTAGTGTGAATGGAGGAAATTATCCTGCGTGTGCAATGAATCACCAAAAATGTTTGAAGTTTGAGACCAGATGTTCAGTTACAGTATTTTTTGATTGAATAAAAATTTTAAATGCTGAATCTTAAAATGCAAGTTTCACCTATGAAAACCAAAAACACGAACTTCACTTCCTGGGGAGTTGGTCATCAGGTTAGATTTGCAGCATCGGGGTGAATTAAGTTCGGTTAAACATGTAACCTGTAAAACCAGTTAAGAGTTGTGAGAAAGTTTGTTTGTCAAGATGTAAAACAGGTTATGTCTTCACCAAAATAAAATTTAAATGTTTTCTGTTGCTGAAAACACTCCTGTCGTTCGGTTTGAGTATCCAGCCAGTTCTGCCTGTCCGTCCTCTCTTGTGTTTTCTCAGCTGGACAAACCTGTCTCAGTTCTGCTTCTCCTTTCAGCTCCTTCTCAAGTGTTGACCCATTTTATTGACCACAGCAACAGATAGCATGAATGCAAACCCCATCCTTTCTGTCCGCCTGCACAGTTTCTGGTTAGCTGTGCGTCCAAGAAAACAGGAACTTAAATAAGAAGAAACTTAAAACGCTTGTTCATAATCCAGGTTGCTGTCCAAGCCACCTGCTGTTCTTTCATGCCAGTTTTTTCCTCCACCAGCGTCTACCTCTGCTTCCTTCTCTCCTCATTTTCTCCTCTTACTGACTGGCAGGCTCCTGCATTTCTCTCTCTTCATATCACCTGTGGTAACAATAGAAACCCACCTTACCTGTTCTAGGAATGTAGCCCAGCCCAGTCTAACACAATTGGATCTTGGGAAATGTAGTCACAAGGAACATGCCAAATTTGTCAGGTTTAATTGCATGAAACAATAGTACATAAAAACAATGTAGTCATTATTTTATTCATTAAATGTATGAAAATAAAAAGCACTACGCTGTGTGATGCTACATTTGGGTTCAGACTCTCTCAATCTGAACAATTCTTGGCCAGACAGGAAAACAGAATATCTTTGCATATTTAATGCATGTCATTTTGGACTCATGGAGGCGAATGGCAGGTGTATTAAATTTGAATATAAAAACAGGATAACAGGTTATGAAAGATGAAGGAGCTACAGTATACTGTAATCAATATACTGTAGTCAAATGCATAAGCAATACAGTAGCCTCCTAAATAAGAGTTGCATAAAATGAGCAAGACAGCACAAAGAAAAGCTTTACCTTAAGAGCTTTATGGAAACACTGAGGTAACGGTTTCATTTTTAAGCTCTTTACACAGTTGTAGAGGTGGTATTCCAACCTTAATAACTCAGTAAAAGTAGAAATACCAAAAGTTATGTGCATTAAAATGTACCTAAAGTAAAATTACATAGGCTTTAGCATAGAAATACTGTATTACATATTACTATACTTTACTCCTATATGCAAAATAAGGCAGATAAATGTAAATGAGTGAAAAAAAGGACAAAGTTTATGAATGAATATAAGGACATTGTAAAATGCATCTGACTACTATTATAACTGATAAGACAGGTAAACCGATTTTAGACAGTTGCCTAGAATCTGAATAATCCAAATAATTACAAAATTATTAGTCTGTGTTATACCGTCCTCTTGGATTCTGAACAAACTTGTGGAGACAGTATTTCAGACGCTCTGCAAATGTACTGCTTGTAACAGTCTTTCAAATAATACACACAGCCATTGCCCTTAATATTATCCCAGCGCGCTAATCGTCCTGATTGCAACATTTCCGACCGCACCTGAAGGTGGCACAGACTCCTCATCCAGTACATCACGGTGACGTGCTGTGCGGATACATAGATGCCCTTACAGTTACACTCAGAGGTCTGCATTAGGCTTAATATCCTGTATGTAAAAGGACGTTTTGAGAGGCTGGGAGAGAAGCAGCAGCGGCAGCAGCATGCAGCGGAGCGCAGTGATCGTGGTGGCGGATAAAACGAGCCTGAAAAGGCCGTTTATTTTTGCGAATGCTGTGCATATGGTAGGTACATCTCACTGCTTTTCAATGCAATTTAAGCCCAGATGTCCATGTTATTGACTTTCAAGGATATTCCTGTGGTTAAATGTTTGTTGTGCTGCTGTGATTGTAGCCCACATCACCACACAGCCTATATTTAACCCAAAGGAGACTCGTCTGTCTGCGGAACATGCGGCAACCAAGCCGCTCCATCACTATTAGATGTACAGTGTTGCAATGTCTGCAGCACATTCTAAACCAAAATTATATACAAAGTGATGAGAAGTTAAATCTTTGGTAGCTACGTGTCGAAAAGACGCGGTAGTGCTGATTATTTATAGAGTGGTATGTATTTCCATTCACCCCTGCTCTGTAATATTATCATAATGGGTGTGTGTTGCTCAGCTGTGACTCTAAGGTCATGTGCAGTACTCTAGTCCTTATCTTGGCTGGGATCTTAACAGCCTGTAAAGGTATCTTGATCCTTAAGAGGCTGCACCTATGAGTTCACCACAGGCAGCACAAATTAAATCGTTTGAGGTTCCCAGCAGCTGAAAATATAAGGTTAGCGATTTTCAGGTTATTTGTATTGTGGCTTCCCGGGTGGGCGTGGCCTCAAGGACTCATGGGAAATATTGGTGATTTGTGAAAAACTGTCTGCCTGTGATCACGCAGGATCTCTATGAAGCCATGCCATAACCCTGACTTGACCAAGTAGGAATCTCTTTGTCTATGCCGACTTGGAATGCTGCAATTCCCTGCAACTGCGTTATCTGTCCCCAGCAATCCTTTCCTTTCCTTTCCTTTCCTTTCCTTTCCTTTCCTTTCCTTTCCTCCCACTGGAGAAACTGTCATCGTCTCCTCCCTGTGACAGCCTAATGGAGAAGGTTGACTTCCCCCATCTATCCACTCCATGGCTGAAGCTAGTTGATGGTAGGATGCAGGAGATCTGGGAGAAAAATGACCAGCTGGTTCCTCCGGAGCAGCTGCACCCTGTAGCCCACATGAGACCGATTTGCTAGGTTCATGCAGGGCCCCATCCAATGGTTGGTTAGCTTATGGGTATATTTTTCTTTTTCACACTGCATTCAATGCATAGGCATGGGGACCAGCAGAGATCCACGTGCTGGGGCCTGTCCAATCACTGATCAGGGGAACCATTGCACCCTGGTGGCTGTGGACTACTTCATGAAGTGGCTAGAGGCATATGTGGTCCCTACCAGAGTGCCACTTCCACACCAGAAGAGCTCATCGATGAGATGTTCTGCTGCTTTGGGGACTCAGAGGAGCTCCGCATCGAGGTGTATCAGGGCCTGGTGGTTAAGAAGACTAGAACCAGCCACTCCATCTCCAGATCAACAGCCTTGTGGAGTCCTTGTGGAGTGGAGCCCTGGCCACTCAGCTCAGCACCATGCTCACTAACCGAGAGGACTCCACTACAGTCGGTCATGAGGTGTGGGGCAAGAGGGAACATTCCCATAAGCTAACCAACCATTGGCTGGGGCCCTGCATGGTTCTAGCAAATCGGTCTCATGTGGGCTACAGGGTGCAGCTGCTCCAGAGAAACCAGCTGGTCGTCCTTCACCCAGACCTCCTGCATCCTTCCAACGACTGGCTTCAGCAATGGAGTGAAAAGAGGAGGGAGGACAACCATCTCCATCCTGCTACAAGAAGGGGCCCACGGGTCACAGGGAGGAGACGGTGACAGCTTCTCCAGTGGCTCTGGGAGCTCGTAGTTCACTCATGGATTGTTGGGGACAGATAATCCAGCTGTAGGCTGTTGTAGCATCCCAAGCAGGTGTGGAGACGTAGACTCCTGCCTGTGCAAGTCAAAGATGTGCCATAGCTTGTGATGGTGTACATGTGTGATGAGTTCTGTCAAAAATAAAAGTTTCTTAAAAATAAAAGTTCCTTAAAGAAAAAAGCCGCCTCGTTCTTTTAAGAATATCTCCAGCTGGTTGGCATGTCACAGTATTTTGTGCAATGTTTTTATAGCCTTTCACGTCTAAACAAATTGTTATATTTCCTCTCTCCAAAGGCGCTGTGCTTCTTCATGTTGACAATGACAGTAGCTTGGCATAGAGATCTTCTACAAACTGGCAAAGTAAGACTAACTTGTGATCATCTCTTGACTGGACAACAGACATTCTCTGAAATTTATCGGAGCCAGAAATAACTCCAGTCTTGTCAGGCTTTAAAGGAAGGGAAGAGATCCTGGGGTATCTAGGGACAACTGTGGCATTATTAATGCATGCGTCTGTGTGGTCAATATTGCCCGACTATACTAGAGCAGCACTTTTTTTATATTGTTTTTTTCTCTGGTAGAGCTGAGTAAGCATCTGTCTGTTGAAGTGTCCTTGGGCAAGACAGTGAATTATCTTCACACACTAGGATGCCATTCTATAGATGACCCTGACCTTTGACCCCTTTTGTAGCATTGCTACATCTTGGCAATGACAGCAAAATAACATGAAAGTAAAAAATGAGTCAGTTCTTTGTGCAAACTATCGCATGAGTTATACATCTCACACGATGTTTTTGTGTGTGTGTGATTGTTTTCATTGCATAACACCAAAAGAGTAATGTTCAACCTTAACACCAATGTTGTTTTTCTCCTCAGCTGGTGTCCAGTGTTTCTGTAGCGTTAATGTACATCATAGAGATCGGCTGTCTGCTGCTGTCAGTGCTCGGTATATTAGGAGCCTGTACAGGAAAGAGATGGTGTTTTATTCTGGTAAAAACTGATATGTTTTTGTGTGTCTCTGTGTGTGTATGTATGTAGTTTCACAGTGTGTATTAAGTCTACTATATATATTTAAAAGTGGTTTCTGCAAATTTCACTTACTATTTGTTTATGTGTGCAGTATGCAACTGGGATGGCAGCAGCCAGTCAAACAATAATTGTTAGAACGGCACTTAATTACCAAGAGGTTTATGAGGTATAGTATTAAATGCTTTGCCTTGAAATGCAATACCTGTGATAGGATTTTTAGAATTATTACAATATTTAACAATACAGCTATTTAAAATCAAATCACGCAGCATGCCTTGACGTGTTTGTTGTGCTTTCTCTCTTCGCAGAAGAGTGTGGTCCGCGAGGAGTCAAAGTTGTTATCCATGATGCCGCTCAGCGGAACAAGCAAGGCCAACAGGACCTTGCTTTATAGCATTCAAGAAGAAGTAAGCAGCTACTATACGTTTTCCAATGTGATGTTCTTTGTATTTTATAAATTATAGTCCAGATAATACCTTTACTTTAAAGCACAGTGGAGATACAAGTAAAACTACTTTCAAAGTTCCTTCACGTTCTTTACCATATCACAGAACTTCAGTTAGAGGTTTGTCTATAAAAGTTCCTTGGCTTTCTGTGGTTCTCTGGCTTTTTGACAAACTTGCATTTAGAAAATCACTTAGTTCTATATTATTATGTTAATGGATTAGATAATATTATTCTTTGAGTTCTGTTTGAGGATATTGATGTATCAAGTTTTGGAACTACAGTTCCAACAATGCTATGTGATTTAACATGTAAAGTATAATTTGACCATGGAGTCCATTATTTAGCTTGGTCCCCAAGGCACTTTGCCTACTTGTTTTTCAAATTTTCCTGCACCTACAGTTTCTAATTGGTTTAACACACCTGATTCAGATAATCAGAAGTGGGTAGTTGGAAAATGAGCTAGACAGTTTGCCTGGGGAACTAGGCTTGGGAATTACTTTTTTGAGCTCTGTGTTTTTAGTCTATTTTTGTTTACATTGTGGTAAAGCGACACCATTAAAGTATGCCGAATTAGCTGTTGGCAGTTTCTGCTTGCAGTGTAGCCATAGGTGTACAGATACCTGAAAGTGGAATACTCTGATACTCAAGAAAACATCATCATTCTCAGGCAAGTTCTGGAGTTTGGGGAGCAGATTTTTGTATGGTTTGTAAAACCAATGTTAAATGGACACTAAAGATCTACTGGTCTCTTTAGAAAGGATGAGACACACTCAATCTAATAATGTGTCTTTGTCCAAATTTGAGTTATGGCTCTGAATATAAGCATACATTTTGGTGCAAATGGCTGCTAATGTCTGTGTTCCCCTCTGCATGTAAAAACAGAAGCTGGGATTGCTGAAAACTGTAGTCACCCAGGCTTGTACACACATTTGGTAGATGTTGAACAGTTGAACACTAACCCTCCAACATAGACACTCAAATCACTCAGGTGTTGGTCCAACATGAATGAAACTACCCTTGTGCCATATGAAGCCTTTAGGGCATGGCTGGACAAGCAGGTGTGTCTTATCTAAATAATTAC
>OMLM01000062.1:77727-114140 GCA_900302695.1 Helostoma temminkii | reverse complement strand
GAGGTGAGACTGTTTTGTCAGTTGCCATTTCTTAATTAAATATCTGAATGCAGCCTAAAGTCAAGTAGCTCATTTAAAAGTCAAAAAGGACAAATAGATTTGAGATATTGTGACATTAATATCATCTGTGTGCAGAGAACTGGAAAAAAACAGTGGACGAACAAAGACCAAGTGACAGGGAAGCTCAAGTAGAAACAGGGAGGTAGGTAGATGAGGACATACACACAAAAATTACATACCCAGAGTAATGTGATTCCCAGCAGTACGCCAATCACAATAGTTATTAGTCCCATTGCATGGCCAATAATGTACTGAAGACATGGCTAAAATATTAAAGCATATAAATCAATGTTACTTTTTATGCACTATAAAACATGTTTGCATTTCTAATGAGTCTTCTACTTCTGACAGGTTTTCACTTTTCTCTAGTGGCTATTTTACAAAACATAAAGCAATTGTGTCTCTTTAGGAGTAAACTGTGTTACTAAAAAACTTTCTCAATGCACAGTTAAAATGTGCCAAAACATAACTGAGCATACAAACATGCTGTATTCACTAACTGACAAAAGCTTTTATTTCAGTTTATCAGTTAATCTAGAAATGAAAATGGAAATTTCAACGCTTTTATTACCTCTTTGTAAATCATAATGGGCTGGTCACTGGTGCTGTTCTCAAATAGACTGCTGTTTCGAGGAGCTGCCACCTGGAATACACAAACATGAATAATTAGCCAAACAGGTCATCGGGAACAGCGGAAGCAGCTCTGTGAAGCTGTTAATGTCAACACAGCTGTGTTTTAACCTTATAGTATATTAACATGTTACATGCTAATATACTGATATTTAGCATGTATAATGTTCCACGTTGACATGTACTAATGGAAAACACAATTATGTCTGCTAGACGTTACACTCTGAACCCACTCACACATGGATTTTTGGACTCTTCAGCACAAAGACAAGATTCTGGGATGTTGTACCCCCAGTCCACGTAGCCTCGATCTAACCCGCAACACTGAAGCTGAAACACAGGAAAACATTTAAATACATAACTGCAAAACTGTTTCTAACTTCCACCACTTACTCTCTGATCTGATCAACTGCAGCAGCCTAGTCTAATTATCTGTCTGAAAACATGTTGTGAATTTGTGCCAGGAGGTTGTGCTCGTCATTTGTCTTCACCTGTTCATGTCTTTGTTAAGGACAGATAAGATTACAGTCAGGTACTGTACATGTTTTTTTTTCCCATTCTGCTACAATACATATTATGACAGACAATGTGTTTTTAATGTGTTTGATTTGTGTACCCCTCATGCTTTCTGCATCACAATTTATTTAGGTGTTTTTCTTAAATGTAGGTTTAGCTTGGTGTATGTGTCATTGGTGGTGTGTGGAGTTTGTCTGTGTTTTCACTTTTTAATGATTTATAACATAACAAAGCACATTGAACTGCTTATGTATGTGATTATGAGGTATATAAAACACATTTGAGTTTGAGCATGAACGCATCCACACACTCAGACACCCACACAAGGTTACTTACTTCAATCTCTACATTCTTGAAACTATCTAAAAAACTCTTGCTGAAATTGCTCTGCTGCACCAAATCCAGGTAATGCCTCTTCATTTCTTTAGTCATCTGAACAGCAAATCAAAGTACATAAAATTAGATCAACAGGGTGTAAAACTGCTAAATGTGATTTACTTAATGTATTAAGCCAAACCAAAAACCACAGTCACATTTGTGCCGAAATTAATGTTGTCAACACATCAACAAGATGCATGTGCATCTCAAAGAAGAACCCAAAATGGAAACATACAGGAAATGAGTGGGAACTACTGAATTTTACGACAGCTGTAGATGGATTTAAACTGACACTGTTTGAATCAGATAAGATAAGATAAGTTTTATTCGTCATATGCACAATTATACATAGTATAATGTACGATGAAATGCGCTGATGTACCTGCTTCCTTTTACACAATGAGACAAAACATGTAGAAATCAAGGACAGTACATATACACATGTACTGTAATGCAAGTATTAAGGTCAGACCGCTGTTACTATGCTTTTAAGGCTCTTTCATAAAAACAATACTCTAAACACATATCCAACATTGCTTCAGGAGTATGGGAATAAGTGGTAGATGATAGAAGACAGCACATTTCAAAGCTGACTTTGTAATACCTGAGGTCGTGCAGCCAGGGCATTAATTTCCAAACCAAACATGAATAGACTGCTCAGGATCATACCAACTGCAAACTGAAAGACACACACATTAATAATCACACTCTAGGAAATTATATAGGAAGTTGTTACCTATTTTTTTCTACCCACCAGTATCAGCGCCCACTTCTGCTCTTTACAGGCTCCATACACACCGGCAATGGTAAAGAGTAGAGTTAAGATGGAAACAGCATACATGACATTCAGGCCTACAAGCACCTTTTCAATCTGTGGAGAAATAGAACCTAATAACAATTACATGTTATATATACACAGGCGGGCAAATAAAGCTTTCAATAAAGTGTGGAAACATTGCAGCTGAGCTGGTGATTCTATTAAAAATAAGGCTAAAAGGCAGCAATAAAAATTTAACTTTACACATACAAAACAACTGTCAACTGTGCGGAATGAAAATAATCTTGCTGACCCATAAAACTAAGTTTGTTTTGTGTCTGCTAATCAATATCACAATGGACGATGGACTGGCCTAAAAGTAGATCATTGCCTACTCATGAAGGACAGACAGACAGACGCCTCTATATGTATCTGTGTTTTTTATATAAATAAATACTTTACCTCCTCGTCTTCGTGGAAGTATCCGTGGCTAAACAGAGTGAACGCCAGCAGCAGGGCACTGATGGCCTGCAACAACAGCAAAACCCTGCATTAATCACTGCTTCCTGCAACGAAAACTTACGAGAAAGTTATGATCGATTGCTCAAACACCAATGTAATGTCTTCAAAAAGCTCATTAAAGCAACCATCTAAACCCACAAAGTAAAACACAAAGTTTCATATCACAACATGCAAAAAAGCCACGTTAATCACTGCTTCATTTATCTGTACATAACACTGGTAAACTTGTAAGATGGAGAAAATCTGGGCTTGCTGTGTACTGGCTGTGTATTGATTCAGCTGTTACAGGTCGGGCTAAATACCAGCATCACTCCTAGTATTACTGTTAGAGATCAAGATGAAGAGCGTGTTGCAGCAAGAACCAAAAGACAGACTGTGTTATGAAGCTATTTAATGTGAAACAATGGAAAAAGCTGCACAAACTACATGTTGCACAATCCATTTCCCATCTGCCTAAAGCTGTTGTTTTTGTTGCTGTTGTTGTTTGTTTTTTTTAGTATATTTATTATCCTCATCTTTTTACATTTGTTATAAAAGCTGTAAATTATTTTTTGATTATTTAGTCAAACTTAAAATCATCACCAACTACCCCGAAGACACTTTTCAAGCAAAAATACCAACGATTACATTTTATTTATCGTTTTTCCCCCATGTCATCACTTTAGACGAACCAAACAATGAGTATTAATCCAGAAATCAATCAACCTTTTATTCCCACTTTGTTGTGAAATACATCGCAAATATGTGTTTATTGGTGGCAAAGGTCTTGTTACGCTACGACAATATAATAAACTGTGTACATTTGTATTTATATACAACATCATCATGACATTTCAAAGTGCTTCTCTGTTCTTCTTAAAATACACCCAACAACCTTCCCTTCCTATGTTTCTTCCAACCTTTGGCTGCACCGCTGACAAACAGCATTAGGAAACACGTTAGTGCGTGAAGAACTGAAGCACTTTATCTGGCTGGACAACAATCAAGGAAAAACACTCACCCCGATCAAACTTGCCGCGATAATGTAACTCCGTTTCAACCAAACGTTTACGTTGCCCATTTTGTTCCGCTTGAACTCAGTGTATTTAATAGTTTTTTGGGGCTTTAAAATAAATCCAAGTAATGTTAAAGTCTGGCTCTAACTGAAACAAACTTCTAAAGCTTGTTGAATGGATGTAAAGAGTAAACAAGTCACCCCACGTTCCTCTGGCCCTCCTTTTCTAGTAGAAAGAGTGGGTGGGGTTGAGTAGGTGGGGGGTTAATATGAAATTTACATGGTGGCCCGTATATTAAACATTAACCATTATGCTAAATGTGTATTGACATATTTAATGGAACATTATTAAGTCACTGGAAAACATTTTCAGTTACAGTAGAGTGTACACTGTGAGTTCAGTGAAAGTTGGTTACTGTGGTATCACCATGTCCTCATCAGTTAAAGTTAAAATATTACACAACAGTCAACACACACACTGTAATGGAAACTGTGGATGTGTTCTGTCATTTTTCACCCAGGATATACCTGATAACAGGGTTTAATCAAGGTATAAACCAGCTTCACAGGTTTGTGTTTTGTATTTTTAAAAGAAAATTGACCCTTGATGGGTTGTTGTTGAGCGTTAGAGGAATTCATATCAGGCAAATCAGGATCCAACATGATACAAATCTAAACCTTTTGTTGAGGTCTGGAAATTTAGAGTTTGTTGTGTTATGTTCACTGTGGTAAAAAAAATAAAAAATAGGAAAACTGCCAATGCAGCGGTTTCAACTGTGAAAAGGAGAGTAACCACATGTTACAAAACCCTATAATCATATCAGTGAAATACCAGGGAGAGAGTGTTGGGAAGCTGAAGTAGACTCATCAAATTCATATTTAATGTGTGTATATGCATGCGTGTGTGTGTGTGAGTGCAATCATCACCCACAAGGCACATTTTGTCTGAAGAACAAACAGACAAGTGAGGAGCTGCATCAAGTGACTGCGCAGAAACCTACACACAAACGCACACACACCATGTATTCGTCTTCATCGTGTACCTATATGCGACTCGCAATCCTCCACGCACAGGCACAGCAGCACTACTGCAACACTCACAATTGTTAAAGCAGATCCAGAGCGAGCTAATCATGAAGACATCTGGAGAGCATAATGAACACACACACACACACACACACACACACACACACACAGTGGAGACCATGCTTTAAGATGATTCAGACAACTTCACCAGCACACATTCACAAGATCATGGGCACACACTTGCACATCTGTATCACATACACAGACACATTCTGTGGCTCTGAGGACGTTAGTGGGTGGAAGGAGACAGAGGGCCAGAAACATTTTGCTTGAGAAGCTTGAATGTATTCTCTTCTCTTGAGATAAATGTTGCTCAACTGTCCAGATGTTTGAGTAACATGTTGAAGAAATTTCGAAAAACACTGGGACAGTGATAAAAATGAAAGCGCAGCATCAAGAGACAATGTTGTTGGTTGTTACGAGAAATGACCAAAACCGCACGCTACCTCACTTCGCTTTTACCCGTCAGGCTAACCTTCTCCTAATGGGAAGTACTAATGAACTAATGTGACTGCTGATATTTTGTACTTTTCCAACAAAGTAGAGACGCCCTAAAAGCGTAAATTTAAACCAGGCAGTTTAACTTCACTACAGTACTTAGTACTGATTACTGTCAAACAACCTCTACATGTTTCCTCAGTTGTGACATCAAACATTACAATGTTTGTGGCGTTTTCACTGCTGGTAAACTTTACACTTTAGTGTTAAAGCTAACTCAAAGGCATTCTCTGGCAATGACATGGTTCATCACTGATTGGAATTGTCAACTGGTGACAGCCATGCATTGCAAAGTGAGACGGTTTAGCAAAGCTCTTTGATTTGATTGAAGTGGATTCTGAAAGCCAATCTTACCCTTTTGTACTAAAATTTGTCCCAGTGGTTTTCATTACTTATGTTGTCTGGATCTGTGCCAAAAGACAGCATTCCTGCACAGCGGAAACATACAAGGGGACGGAATGAATGAAATGTTCCACATATAACATAAGGTTATTTTTATCAGTAAGGAACCGATTATACTTTTGGTAATTTAATTGTGTTATGTGACAAAAAAACAGCACCATAAAACACTTCTGCTTGTTTCAGCTGTGTGATGCAACATTTTCATTTCATTTTTAAGTCTGCACATCTACACACAATTTGTCATTTTTTCTAAGTGACAGGGTTGTGAGTTGCACACCAAAATAAACCAGAGTAAAACAACAGAAGCTTTCTATTTAACCCCAAAACATGAAGTGGACTAGAACAGGTGGGACACAACATGTCTGGCCTGATTTACACTTTTTAGCGTGTCAAATAGTAGTTACTGCAGCTTTAACCACGCAAAACTAGAAATGTTTAAATGCCAGCTTAGATTAAAGAAATAAAAAAACATAATTTGGAGAGCTTTACAGCTGCTGGTGAATTGCATAACTTTTAACGGAAGCCAGTCTTGCTGTTTCCTTATTTTGACACCCGTCTTTTCATGTAATTCTTTTTAAGACACGTAAGCACATTTTCAGAGATGTTAACTTTGCATTTTTAAAATATGCAGTCAACTATATTTCTGAGAAAAATGTCACCAAATTACATTGTTTTTGAACGCTGAGTTGTGGGTTTATCCCGAGTCATTCTGAAGAATCAGTGAATCATTTTCAGTGAATAATCACATTTCAGGCAGACCTAAACCTGCTCCTTAATTCCTCATCCAATCCCTGGGAGACTCAAGGCCACATACCAAAGCAGCAACACAATAAAAAAAACACATTACTATAAATATGATAATTGTTCAGTTTAGAGTCAGTGGGCCAAAGGTTGGACATTAGGTAACCAGTATGGATCTGCAAGACCAAAACAGATCTTAGATATAAACCACAGCCAGGGAAAATACTTTCTCTCTGGACAAAGGAGCTCTGACTCTTGTGTTTTGTCCATGTTGCAGATGACCGGTTGACTAATCTGCAGCTAAATCTTTGACTGTTCTGAATATACAAATAATAGGATCATTTCTGCACCCTGCTCAAGTTATTTCGAGAGAAACATTCCTGTAAAATGTTTAGTTGTAAGAGGACTAAGACAGATTAGGAAAATACACATGAACCAGTTCCAGTAAACCACACCTCCCACTTATCTGCTGCACTTTCATCGGGTTTTGCTACTCTTCATCACAACAGAAGACCTACACTATTATACTAGTATATACTGTACTATTATTATACATATTACATTGTTGAATTTAATACTCTAACTTCAAATTCTTTATACTGTGTTAGGCTACATTATACAATACACTGTAGTGAACTATATATTTCAGTAGGATACATTCAGTATTTTGGACTCTTGCAGAGTTAAATATTATTAAGTACTGCTATTATTACTAAAAAAAAAACGTTATTAATGTTTAATATTGCAATATTGTCATAGGGGATTTACCCATGGACAGATGATGACACAAAAGTGTGAGGTTATTGTGAGTGTCCTTTTGCATCTTGATTGTCTGGGATTAGTTTGCAGTTCTTTGTGTTCACTTTGAGTGAGTTTGTTGATGTTTTGTGTCCTGTGTTTTCTTTTTTCGTTTTTGGTGTCACATACTTGTTAAATTCACATTTTGTCTCTTTTTTTTTCTGCTCTGTTTTGTTCATCTTTGTGGTTAATTTGCATTTCTTTTTATCTGTTTCGCCTTTTGTTTTTCTGTGGTTTTCTTGCTTCTTCTTCTTTCTGGCTTTCTAACAACACATGTTAACAAAGCTTCTGCCTCCTGGAACCAATGATCCTTCCATGAAGTTAGTTCCTGCAGTGCTGTTGTTTTAACAAATGAACAAACTGGACCTAGACTGAATTCCTTTAGACAAGCGATTCTCCGGAGGAATGTGTCTGCCCCTTTAAGAGAAGAGTCACGTGGTTCAGACACGTGGTGCGGAAGTAGACGTAAAGCTAACGCGCAGGTTGGTTGAGTAAATAAACAGCTTACTCTCCGTTCTAACACATTTATATCACGATTTCAATACAGGAATGTGTTTTATCTTTATTGTTATAGCAGGTGCAGATCTCTGTCATCAAAGCCGGAAAGCAATTAATGTGTACTATACGGATATTACAAAAAACAGACCGACTGTTTTGTTATAGCCAGTGCTAATGCAGAAATCATCTTAGATTAATGACAATAGTGTTTAAGGCGCCTTTAATAGTAAGTTAAAATTCCTGTTCCTTTCTGCTGCTGTTTGATGTCTAATGTATTGCCTTATATATATCTCTGTCATGAATATCTCATTTTAAACGTTTTTTTATGCATGTGACCTTTACATTGAGTGTGTGAATATAATAATCTGCTATATTATCTGCTATATATTTAACTTTTTATTCCTGTGAAATCCCTGTAGAAGTGACCATGAAGCAGGACAGTGATGCTGCGAACATCCCTACATGCTTCATATCAAGCCATGAAGGTTTTTGTGGAACCATAAAGAACTTTATCAAAGACTTTGTGGTGACTGAGATAGACATTCATGGACAGCGGGTTAATACTGTAGCAGTGACACAGACACCAGGCGGTGCTTCCTCGTACAAAAACAATGAAACAAATGCAGAGTGTAAGGAGAATAGTCACTCATCAGTAACACAGGGTACAGGTGTTTCAGCTGATTATGGGGTGGATGTTGCGCTGCATAGTCCAGAAAGTTTTGATTTAGATGTGATTTTAGGGCAGTCAGTCAACGACCAGCTTGAACACTTTGTGTTGACTCTCAAAGATAAAGATCCAACTAAGCAGGACCTCTCCCTGGGATCATTTCCTGACAAACACCACAGAGCTAATGTCCACCGGGCTGTCAGACACCGCTTCCCCTTCCTCATGACTGTCACCATTCAGCCTGAAATCAGGGTGAGGGAAGACCCAGACTACAGAGAGCTCTCCCAGCTGGTCACAGAGGATGAAGCAGAAGATTTCTTCAGGTTCATCGATGCCAAAGTGCAAGGCTCATCCTATACGTTCGGACCTGATGACAACAAGGAGCACAGGACGGCCGTACACCACTTTCTGAGCCGAAGGTTTGGGAAACTGGTGGAGACTAAAAGCTTCAGTGACCAGGGAAGGACCGCGATCTCGGTGAGGCTGAGAGAACGTGGAAGGCCAAAGAAGAGAACAGCAGAGGAGCGAAAGGAAGAAGACATTTACACTGGTAAGGTGTAGGACTACATTTTTCAGTATTTTTAAAAATAACTAATTCACATTTTGTCTGTAAAAGGTCACAAAACAGAAAATTCTCAGAAACCAAAGTGAGATCTTCTGCCAAATTCAAACTACTGTCTTGTGTGTGTCCTCTTTCAGCGTTCACTCTGTGTAAGGAGAACCTGGAGACTCTGGAGGCCATCAGCTATATGGCAGCAGCTCTTGGGGTCCTACCATCCGATTTCACCTATGCTGGAATTAAAGATAAAAGAGCCATCACTTACCAGTCCATGGTGGTCAAGAAAGTATCACCTCAATGGTAGTGCTGTCTTTTAAGTGCATGTTTCATTCATGTACTGTATGTGGTTGGTTTGAGCGTCATTTAGTCATAAATTGGAGTCAAGATGAAATAGTTGATGTAAGATGATGTAAAGGTTCTGTACTGTTTTACTTTACTGAGTTACCTTTGAATGAGAGAAATCAGTGTGAGACTGGGACATGTTTCTATATCAAACACATCCATATGTTTGATGATATTCATCATTAGGTTGAAAGAGAAGACAGCAGAGTTTAAGAAGAGAGGGATGCATCTGTCCCAGATTCGCTCTGTCAGTGAGCCTCTCAGGCTTGGCCGGCTGCAGGGGAACCACTTTGACCTGGTGGTGCGTGACCTGAAACCACATGGTACTGGTGACACACAGCTCTCTGGCACAGACACACACGCTCGCCTAGCAGCACTGGTAGAGGAAGCAATGGAGAATGTCAAGGTATAATTTGTTCACTGGGTTATTTTTCATCATATTGTCACTTGCACATCATTACACTGGTACTGAAAGTCTTTGCAAATAGTGTCCCTATCTTGGCATACAATATTAGGAGTTCACTAATGCTGAGATTTAGGAGAAAAGTAGGAGAAAAGTAGTTAGGAGTTCAGTTTTATGTGCTTGTCACATTATTTTAAAAGGTAACGTTACTGGTTTTAGTAAAGCTACATATATGGTATTAAACTTTCCTCTTCCTTCCTTTAATTTGAAATCTTTTTTAAATACCTCCCTACTTCTAGCCAACAAAACCCTTCTAGTTGACATCCTGTGGAGGAGTTCTTCAGTTCAGATCATGTCATGTGGATGAGGAAGCAAGTCCCTATTACATTAAACATTTCCATTCTTGAATGAGTGATAAAACCACTGATACAGATAAAACAAGAGCCAAACCTTCAGACAACTCAACCCATTAACCTATGACATAATACTTTCACCTATTTCATAATATTTAGTTTAAATCCCCAAATGATATCTGCATGTATGTGAAATTGAAACCTACATTTGCTCATGTGTAAAGAATAATTATAACTTGGTAAATAGTACTTAAATAAGAAAATAAATAAATTAAATGCACTTGGTCACTGTAGTTTAGTCAGCCCCACATAGAATATCCTACTGCTATGCTGTAGTGCAGTAGAGCGCCAAATATGTATTAATCTACTGCTGAAAATATTTACCACAGAATAAGAACTCGGCTGTTTGCACAAAAACTACACTGTGTGAGGAAATAGTTTTTTTAAACAATCAAACATATACATGACATGCAACACTACATATGGTGTTAAAAAAGTGGGCTTCAAACCAACATGAAAACATTTCAGCAGTAAACTATGGTGGAGGGAGAAGCATGGTTTGGGGCTTCTTTTCTGCTTAGGCGTATGGACAGCACTGCCATTATAGAAAATTTATTGTGTTTAGTTTATCAGCGTATCCAATAGATAGTGTCCATCAGCTGAAAAAATGGTAGCGAAAAACGGAATGTGAAGATTTTGGGAGACAAACACATTTTAGTCACTTAGATTTGCTGCCAGTAATAGAAACAATACAAATATAAAGCCACTATGACGTTCACTTTGGGTTTTTTTTTTGTAGGCCAGAGGTTTTGTCAACTACTATGGACCACAGAGGTTTGGGAGTGGACAGAGCATTCAGTCTGACCGAGTAGGACTGGCTCTACTCAAAGAAGACATGGTTAGTGATGCAGACACGGATCATATACAGGATGGGATAATAGAACCACTGACATTGTGAAATTAAAGTGAATTGCTTGTGTTGTTGTTAGAGTGACTCATTAGTAGCAACATAACGTCTCCAAAAGAATCTCAACCCAATAAAGATGTGTAATGTACTCCATATTCCTGTGTGTGTTGCAGGTGAGTGCTGTGCGTCTCTTCTTCAGTCCAGAGGATGGCGATGATCCTCAGAACCACGCAAAGAGGCACTTCTTAGAAACAAGTGAGAGCTAAGTTACGTCTTTGCAGAATGAATTTCTATTTTGGCTCTTGTGCCTTATATTTCAGGAAACCTCAAGTTCCTAATTTGTAAAGAATTTGCTGAGATGCAGCATTTTATGTAGCTAATGCAGCATTCTAAACTTTTCTCTGTTCCCCACACCAGATAATGCTAAGGAGTCTTTGGTTTTGATGCCGTTGTCCAAAGCCAGGGAGCGGCTGATGCTGCGGGCACTGAACCGTTATGGTTCAGGTCCGGACGGTTGTGCCCAAGCATGGCTCAGCCTGCCCCACAGCATGAGAGTCTTCTACCCACACGCCTACTGTAGCAGGTCAGCTACAAGGAAATTCCCCAAAATTGCCCAGTTCACCCTCAGACATATTGTGGCATTATAGCGTCCAGCTGCACCATTACAGCTTCCACATTTCTCATTTGCACTTTGACAAAGATATTAAAAATGAGACAGGCCTTCACTTCAGTTCAGTCCTCAGTGACCATCCATCCCCATTATTACATATTTAGCTTCAAAGTAAACATGATTTTTTACCTTTTTGGGTTGTATCAAAATATAACTGTCAAAAATATAACAAATACATGCATATAAATAGAGCAATGGCATCAGAAGTTCAGAAGAGACTGTAAATCTTTTAATCACCAGTAAGTGCTGCTAAATGACCTTATTCAAAATTCAAATGATAATTCACGAGTAGGACAAATTACACTGGCAAAACATCAACTGGTGTTGCCTTTGCCCTACATTAGTAAATCTTTCCTAAATTAGTGATTTATTTTACAAAATGATTCGCACTGTTAGTCATAATCAGTGTTTCCTATGGTTGAAAATTTTATTAGTAATAATTGAGTTGATCGATCTATTTGTGATTGTCAGAGTGTGGAACGAGGCGGTGGCTCACAGGTTATCTACCCTGGGTCACAGAGCCAGGCGAGGAGACCTGGTGTGGGTGCAGGGAGGCCAAAACAAACTGGACACCAGCTCAGCTCAGGTAAGAGAGTACAGATGCTGTGATATGTTTTTACTCTTACACATCATATTGCTTTTGAAGCTTGCTACTAGGCCTGTGTCTGAGACACATAGAATCAATTTTGTGACCTCTAGAGGAGGATTGTAAGTAGTGTGAGTATAACCATTATGGTACATGCAACAAGTCAAAACTCGACTTCTAGTCTAATCTTGGCGTGCGACTGCAGAACAGGAGCGGATGGGAGTGGGGTGTAAACTTTGAGTGTTTGCAACAAGATGGGGGGGAAATAGCTTCTTCAGGACATCCTTCACGTGGTTAAAGAGTTTCCTTCAGTAACAATATGAGAGTAACATTTACAGAACACAGGAAAAGACAACACCACTGAAGTAAGTGGTTGTGTTTTTCTGCCTCCATGGTCTTACTCTGCCTTTTTGAAAAATGTGCAAGCATTCATCTATAGAATATTTCAGCTGGCAACAGGCTTATTAAAGGATCTATTTTTCTCAATGATCCTGTTGAGGACATTCACTTTTCCTTTTCTGCATTTTTAGATCCATGTGGTTACAGATGAAGAAGAGCAAAGGGGAGTGTACACACTAGGACAGGTAAGGAGTTGAAGGAAATACAGCACTGTATCCATATGTTCAATGAGGCTATTTCTACTTCTACCACTGTTGTTACAACTGTGTTTTTATTGTCGTGTTAGGTATTATTGCCAATGCCAGGAAACACAGTGAAGTATCCAGAAAACGCCATGGGGACTTGGTACCAGGAGAGACTGGCCAGAGACGGCCTGGACAACTGTCGTTTCAGAGTCAGCAGTCTCAAACTGAATCTCCCTGGCTGCTACCGCCCCCTGCTGGCATTTCCACGCAATCTACGCTACCAACTCCAGAGAGCAGCCAGCGTGGAGGGAGGAGGGGAAGCGTCAGGAGAACGAGAACAAGACTCGCTAACTCTCACCTTAGGCTTCGACCTGGACTCCTCTTGTTATGCTACCATCTGTCTGAGAGAGATCATGAAGTGCGATCCCTAGTGATCAAGGAACATTGCTCTTACTGTATGTGTGTAAAAGTTATTTAGTGGAATGAATGCAGCTTTTTGTAACCCACCAACACTATTTTGTAAGTTCATTGTTCCTACAGTGATTGTGACACAGTATTAATAGCACTTTGTTGTTGAAGTATTGAGCAGAAGGCTGTATATAAAGAGAAGTACAGTTGATACAGCCCCTGTCGAAATATGACTGATCTACATCTACATGGACAGATCTACATGTAAAAGCATGGGAACAGTGTTTGTGTTTTGTGCCATGAATAAAACTTTGATTATAGAAAAATCTATACAATTTTACTACCTTTCTTCTCTGGCTTCTAAAATTACAAGAATTCCACAAAAGAATGAAGAAGAGCAAGGGTCATGGAAATAATTATAAAACCTTTCATCAACTAAAATCAAACTGGGCAGCAAAACAAAATATGTTATGTTGTAGTTTTATGGTACTGATACTAGACTCTTATATATTCTGCTAATGGTGCAAAAAACAAACAAACAAAAAAAATTTGCTTATGTGGTAAAATTCAGATTGTGTAATAGTAAAACATGCCCTTCATATTAAACAGTATCTGCTGCTTATGAAATGTTAACAGGTTATGTACATGACAACTATCTAATAAAGTTATATAAAGAAGTTTTATCAGATGTAGATAAATGTACAGTAATAAAGTTTTGGTGTAAAGAAGACATGACCATCAATGGTCAAGTGTAGCTGCCCTTTCAAATGCCTGAATAACATCTGTATTCTCTAATTTTAAGTGATGTATCCAACACTTTGACAAAGATATGACGTCCTGCACTATTCAGATTAATACAATACAAATAATAAATATACGAACAAATAAATAAATACCAAGAGAAGTAACAAATGGAAAATTGAAGTATGTACAATTTACACCCCGTTCACATTTGGATATATCCTAAAAGTCCTCGATTATTCCAAATATGAAACTAGACTACAATCTGTCTCTCACTGCAAAATGTGTAGTAAACAGACAAGAAATTGTTATAAAAGTATAAAAGACCAAAGTAATTGAAACTATATACAATATTTTAGTAATTACAGTTTTAAAATAATATACACAGTCCTATTCCTCTTTGCAGAAACAGAGATAAAAAATTAAAAATCTAAACTAAAAATTTCTCCTAATAAGTTTTTTTAAATTTTGGATTAAATTTCTCCAGATGTGATTATTTCCTATGTGAGGAATGAGAGAATGCCAAATGCATGCACAGTAACTAGATTTAGTCTGCATACTTTTTTCACTCATTTCTGACCATTTCTCACTGTTGTGGAAGCATGAAATGTAAAAAATTTTATAAAATAAAGCTGCTTAAAAATCTGATATTGTGTGGAACTTGGTCACAGCTGCTTTTTAAAATTATTATTATTATTGTGAACTAATCACCACTAGATGGAACCATGTTACAATAATTGTCATGCATGTCTCGTGCAGTACTGTGTAAACCAGTTTCTATATGGTAATAAAAGCTTCATATTTAACATTTTAATTTTAGACAGTATAGCTAGTCTAGGTATTAATTTCCTTTTTTGAGACAAAACAGCATTTGCACCATGTCACTAGATCCAGATCCTAATCCGAGACTGTCAAGCTACTTCATATGAGATGCTAGTAAGAAAGCCGTTATAAGAACCAAAACAAACCAGCTTTACCTCTGTAACTTAATTTATGCAATTTTCATGAGAGTGTTTATGGGAAACACATAACCCCCCATCATGAATAAATCACAGTGGATATACCTCTTGGCTTAAAAAAGGTGTTACAGTAAGTAAAGTAACTGTATGGAGATTTTAGATGGAGGTGGGTTCTGACATGCAGCCTGTCATTGATCTCTCGCATTGTGTGATAAAGTGCCTGCCTGTGAGCTAAACTGTCTGCCAAAGAGACACATTAGCAGTAATGTGTTTCTTCACTACTTGAAGACTAACAAAATTACATGTTAATCAGCAGAAAGGATTATGGATAATTGAAATCATTGTAGCAACACGGAGAAATCAAACCTACGCTGGATGAAAAAATCATTTTTATGTTTTTTGCCTAAACTAAATCTCGACACATATTGTACAAATTCTTAGTTGTGTTTCTTACACAAACACAATGAATAGTTCTTACATATTGACATTGAACAAGTCATTAAAGAGGTGTGTCCTGGGTGGATCCCCATGTCTAGAATAAAGGCTGCACATTTAATTGTGAAACTCCTTGAGCAGTCTCATTACTGTACATGCTCATAATGTTGGTGATGTGAAATAAGGCATTGCCAGAATGTTGTAACTTCAGTCACATAAAACCATAAGATTTATGTTGTAATCCTGTTGTGAGTAGACTCTTTATTGAGAGGATTTTCTCCTTTCTGTCTGTGGTTGCTCTTATAGCCAGGCACATTGTGTCAGCGTTTCCCCGTGGCAGTTAATTGTCAATCTGTCTCAGTTTGATGCAAACATCCTAACAGCACTTCCTTCATGTCCTCCATTTTCTTCCTTTCCACTCAAACATTTCAACCTGATTCTAATCTATACTAGATTCCACCTCCTTGCCAAATACTTAAAAGAAGCATTTAAACTGAGGCAGCACAAGTTCACGTTCACTACGACAGTGGAGTGCGGTAGTGGCACAGTCTGCTTTTCAGCTGGAGCATCAAATCTTTTACAAACTGTTTTATTTAAGATAAATTTGATCGATAAATGGTGGGAAAAAGTATTTTATGTTAGCTGCACATTTAATCTTTTACATTTTAAGTGATATGTTACATGAAAATAAGGATAGTCCGTCTGTCTCTCCATTACACTTGAAATACAGTATTTCACTCAGCTAGGACTCGTCTGTGTCGACAGACATACACAGGTGAGTGAAATCTACCTCATCCTCAGGCTCATTCCTCTTCCAGCTGGCTGTAGATAAACGCTGACACAGTTCAGCAGCAAAGATGACAATTTTACTACATGTCTGAGAGAGCAGAGAAGGGTTTTGAAAGACATAGCAAGAGTCAAAGACACTTACCATGGAATGGGGTACATCACTCTCGCTACATGCCATTGTTTTTAGGCTTAAAGGTCCTGAAACCTTAAAGGTTATAATTTCTCACTCTCAGTTTCCCAGTTTTATGTTGAAATTGTCAGAAGGGAGGTAATTTTACAATGTGCTTATTACAGAGGTTGTAGTGGGTAGTGGAGTTGTAGTGGAGTAAACTAAAACAAGAGGTGGTTTTAATGTTTTGTCCCCTTAATTCATTTCAAACACGGTGGCCAAGACATCAGAAACATGCTTGCACAAGCGCACCTTATAAATTGTCCAGCGAGTGTAGAATAGCGATCTGGTTGTGTTCTTGTACTATAGAGGCAGAAGAATATAATAAAAGCAAAGCAGATAGAGAAGATAGGAAAAATAAAATAATGGTGGTAAGGAAGAACAGGTGATGTGAAGAGAAAAAGGTTGAAAACAGAGCTGAATCACTACATCAGTAAAATGCTAATATATGTGAGCAATGGAGGGCTGTGTGATTTTTATCACAAACACTGGTATGGCTGATTGGATAAATACACAAGCGCTTATGGAAATCTGAGGAGTTCACACACATATACATGCAGTCATGCACAGCTCCACATTCATGATTAGACATATAAACATTCCAGCGGCCTTTGACCGAACTGAGCTGCTTGTCCTTCAGTCACTTGATTGGCAGGTGGTTCTTTATGTTTTTACTAGAGCTAGACGCTAATGTGGGATTGCGTGTGAGGAAGTTCTGAAAATGTACATGCACGAGTGTGTATTTACAAGCTTGTCTGTGCCTGTGAAAGAGAAAGCGAAACAGTGAGTGTGTGTTTTTTCTGGGCCCCTGTCAACCATGTTGCTGCAGCAGTCGCAGTCCAGACGTGACAGATTGTGTACACTAGGTGGCTGAGCACGGTCAAGACAGGTTGGATAAGCATAAGCAATACTGTTGTTACAATGTCAAAATGAATTTTGAATCGGCCCCGCAAAAGAAAACAATCCTTCCTTATTTTTACAGTATTATTATTTTTACTTTTAAGCTGTGCCATAAATATGAATATCCTCTGTTTAGTCTTTAGGATTTCCAGTGTTTTCTTAAGGGCCTACACTTATGTTGCAGGCATTTATTTAAGTGATTTATTCAACTGACTCACCTCAGTGACATTCATGCAGTTTGGATTAGGTGCACAAAGACTCTCGGTTTAGATTCTGGTACTTTGATTACAAGGAATGAAGCTGTAGAGGGTGCAGTGGGAAATGTTAAACCCAGCTCTTAAAATAATTTGTAAATATCTTTCCTGCAGGAAATTCATATTTCACACACATGTGATTCTGCTGTTGGATTTAATAGGTTTTAAGGACGCTCAAGGTAATAGTAATAATAATAGCACAAGCCAATCTCAGCAGCACACATGGCTGGACACACGAGCCATGTGCAAAACTTGAACCATGTCAGTGCCACATTAAAACCACAGGAACTCTCCACTGCCCAGAGGGTGCTCTGTCACCCATTTAGTGTACTCCAGTCAGTGTCCCACATGTGAGAGGTCTGCATGTGGAAAATACACTGACCTGATAAATGCAGTTCATCTATTGACAAGTGGAAATAGAAAGAAAAAACAATGCCTGTTTGAAGCTGATGGGATGGATAAAGTAATGCTGTAGTGCTTTGGGAATGTCATTGGTTCTTCACCATGTGGCACATTCAGATACAATGGGCAAAAAGAGAAGGAATAAAAGTTAGGGCTCTACATTCCCATACTATCATCCACAAAAAAAGCAGAAAGTGATATAAAGACATTTTAATGCTACTCATTTAGGCACCAAGAGGGAAAAAGTATTTTCAATTTATCACAATCAGAAACATAATCTTGTGGTAGAATGTTGACATTTCTAAATAGTTTTTAAGCAGCATATTTATATAGCAGTAGTCGTGCCAGTGTTAGAAAACTTGTCCCCAGTTTCACAGCATCAGACACTAGTTAAAAAGAGCATAGTGGGATGTCAGCCAACCATGGAAAAGTCATTATTAAACATTTATATAACGTAACATGACAACTTCATGTCAGCTGCAATTCAAGTGTTTGGATACCCCAAACATTGTGCCTTTATTATCAGCTTATTATATTTGGTCTGACCAAGTGCTGGTAAATTTAATCTCTGGCTGTGAATGAAGCCCATATCTTTTCTACAGTAAAATAAATAAAAAGCTATAAAACACCTGACTGCTAAAATATAAAAAGTTTCTCTCACTTTAGGATTCAACCTGTCACTGTGACCAGTCAGTGGAAAAAGTTAATTTCCTGCCCTGTTTGTGACCCAATGAACAGCCAAACCTTTTACACACTTAGGCACAACACCAGCAGAACATGGTACACTGCCTGCACATGAGTTTTTAATGGGTTACTCACTACAACTGGGAATTTTTCTCACACTGTAAAAGTTAAGAAAAAAAAAAAAGTTAAATCTTTGCCTGGGTACAGTGAGCACTCTGTGCCAGAGTGGAAGAATCTGTTGACTGACTGCAAAGTACAGGGAGGTGAGGGAAAGCTCATTATTTTTAATGGCAACACTTCTCTGGCTGAGAGAGGGAGATGAACCGTAATACTGCCCAGGTAACTCCAGACTGCAACAGTGAGCCCTTGTTAAAACGTATGCAACTACAAACACCATGCTGTCATGTAAAAACCAAAAACATTTTACATTTTAACACAGAAACTCAGCCTTGTTGGTTAGAAGTCGGCCCCTTCTTCAAGACGCGTTAGCAAGACGCCTCAGTAAAGACGTCCCAGTGTGAGTGACGTATAACACACACTTCAAAACATTACTGGTGGATGAACTCTGATGTGCTTTGGTTAGATTTGCACATTTAAGACGTGATTTGGACTCTAACACACTTTATGTTTGTCAAGTACAACATGAGCATGAAGGATTATGGCCCCAGATTGTGTTTCCTGCAGAAACGTCAGGGTGATGAGAAGCTGGAGGAGAAATGCCACATTAATTAAGTAAGTATAATAATAAACGACTGATATTATTATACTTAACCTTAACTGGTAAGTATAATTAAACATGACTGGTTGGGCTGTGTTACCAAAAAAGTTTGTACTTGAGTTTAAATTGTGTCAAATGCTGTTTCTCCTCCAATATACGTGACATAGTCACCCAGGACAAACAACCCCAGTGGCTGGTCACACAGTTAAACTTCAAAAAAACTTCACAAGCATTTCTTCCCAACACCCGACAGGATCTTTTACTCAGAGGGTCGCTTGTCTCACTTCCCAAAGGAGGGTTAGCACGGAACCCCCTCACTGGTTAGGTGCCTTCACAGAGGCGGTGGCAATGTGGAGTATTGGCACAGTAAACCTGCCTTTTAGGGGCAGTGTAAAAAGTGCTACAGCGTGTTTCCATATTGTAAGTCCTGTTGATACTGTTGATTCTTAACTGGCATTTTTTTTCCTTTTTCTGAGAATACATTTCCATTTAGTTTTTATGAGTGACACAATATGCCTTAGATGGGTATTCAGAGGGGAATACATTTTCAATATAACCTCCTTTAAATGCTGATCACACCATATCTGTTGTTATGGGGACAGCAGATGTTAGTTAAAGTAGCTACTACTAATGCAAACTGTACACTGTTCAGACCTTCTGTTAAACCGTTTCAGGGTTTTTTTAAAAGAAAGTTGGGGGAACATTATGGAAATACATTTATTTGCTTTTATAAAGAAAATAATTTCTTTCATTGGGCTGTTTTCATTGGCTCAGAGCGTGGTTACCATGCACCTGGCATTCCTCATCAATAATATCCTTAAAGCATGCATGTTTTACATTATGATAACTTCCTAATGATGTTTTATCACGACATACGTGTTTCTTGCCATCATCTCTTTTACAGCAGTTTCTCATTGGTGTTGCTGGTTTGGAGCTGTTGTCCTGTAATTACCTTGCTGACTAAATCCCAGCTGTGTGTCCATTTGCAAAATATGTGTATATGTGTGTGCTCATAGGGAGATAGGAATGAAAATGGGAGGCAGGCTACTCAGGAGCAGCTGCACCAGTACGTCTCTTGGGTTCAGCGCTTGAGGAGAAGTGAGAGAAAGACAGAGAGCTGTACTCACTGTGACTGATTGAGCCACTTTCTTGTGGAGCTTTGAGGGACCCTGTTCATTTTCCTGATGCTCTTCAGCACAACCCTCTTTATCCTTTTTATTTTCTCACTCCTTCACCCTTGTCTCTACAAGCCCCTTTGCCTTGTTTGTCTTGCCTTAAATTGGAAATGTGACCAACTCAATGTTATTATTCACCACTGTCGATACAAATAGGCAGTACATCAGCAACAAATCTCCTCAATGTTTGTCCACCCCCTTTCTTTTGACTCCAGGTTTACTACTATATAAGCAGCATTAATGTTGTTTTAAAAAGTTTAAAAAGTTTGTTTTTTAAAACTCACCAATAACTTATTGTCTGCAAATCCTAGTCTTCTTTGCTCTAGAAGCTTCAGGAAAGCTTGGCATCACTTGAAGAGGGTGAAGACAAAAACCAGAGGGGTTGAGAGGTGAGACACTACAAATTATGTAACGTAGTAATGTCTAATTAAACATACTACAAGGGGATTTTGCCAAGAATTGAGACATTGATGCAGGCCCTGGCATGCATCTGCACGTGTCTTTATAAACCATTGCTCTGCACAGAAAATTGATTTGGTGCAGATAGAAGAAACAAAGGAGAGACAGAATCATTAATCATAAATGAATATGAAAACTGAATTGGTGGCATTTTGCTGAGTAGAAACTGAGCACAACAGATTGGGTGATATGTGACTGAATTCAGGATTAAACCACACAGGGAGAGATATGAAAAGCTGTTTATTCTTAAATGCTCAAAATTCTAAAACATAACCACCCTATAGTTAGATAATAACAACCACTCCATTACAAAACCATAATGCCTCAGCTATTTTCCCACTATTGTGGATCTATCTTATCACCTACTTGCTATGATTCGTGTAAAATACAAGCTCAATGGACCACCATGCCCTCCTTTTTATTGACCGACATGGTTCTTTGAGGGGCACAAAGCCTGCATGTCTCACTGATCTCCTTTGGGAGCTCCACACATTCAGACATTGACAAGAGAACATCCGTCACAGTCAATTTATCCCAAATGGATTAATCTCCTACGTCAACAGTCAACCTGTCAAAAGATGTTTCTCTGAAGGGCTAGGACAGAGTGCTGGGTCGTCCTGACCAGATGTTTGTATGGGAGTAGTCACACATTAATCTGTATTTAGAGAAATGTAGTTTTAAAGTAGAAAACTTTCACTGCTCCAGCTAATATCAATATAATGTGGTAATTTGCCCAGTGCTCTGACCTTAATGGTACTTTGCTAATTACCAAACTAGCATGTTATTAATAAACTAAATGCTAAACTAAGATGGTTACACCTGCTCAACATGTTATTGTGAGTAGCATGTTGTGTTCTGAATGTGTGGCTTCTGCTCAGCATCTCATCCACCAGTTGTAGATCAGTAGTTTGATCCCCAGCTCCTCTAGTCCACTTAGTGATATGTACTTGGATGGGACACTGAATTCCAAATTGCTGGCCTGTGAATTATAAGTGACTTTGGATAAAAGCATCTGCCAGACACACATACCAGATGTAAATAAGATTAAAAGCACTTACCTCAAAACGCAGCTGTTTGAGTTCTGCCTCACACAGCTGTTAGCATAACTGTGGAGCCTTAATCTTGTTATGATGTCTTCTACCTGATGTCATTATTGCACTCCAATAATTATTTAGTTAATGTATATTTATTTACATCTTCACAAAAAAGACAACCTTTTCTTGATAAACTTTCCTTAGAGATGATGACACTATGCACTGAAGCAAGGCACCATAATGGAAATAAACATAACCACATAACTGTTGAATCCCCTAACCCTTGGCACTCTACTCCCAACTATACTCAGTGGGTAGCAAAAGCTCCAAATTCACCCCCCAAATAAAATCTTCTCTTGCAAATCACTGTACGTGTCTTGTTTCTCTGGTGCTACTTTTTGCAGCATCCATGCATGCATTTAGCCACAGTGAGAAGTACAAAATTCATCATCCATCAGCAACTCATTACCCCAGTTCAAAAGCGCTGTTCATTTCTATTACTCAGTCATGTGTACGGCAGTGGAAAAAGCAGCTCATACTGTGTTAGCCTTAGCCAGGATTTCAGAAATTACTCAGCGCTGAAGCTCTTCACTGCGAAGCACAGTTTTCTTGTGAAGTCTGCACGATTTATCAAGATAAGAGCTGAGTGGCTGTGGACGATTTCCTACATTTGAACATTTTTTTAATGTGCAATCTGTCAGTACATCATGGAAACCTTCTCATGTGGGAATATTCAGCATCTGAGGAAAGTTCAAGGCACATTCTAACATGAACACATCGGAACATCTGCTGGGTGTAAACTGTATAATACAAGCTTTCCTCACTTCTGTCACACCTGGATCATTGCATCAACCATTTTCATGTGTTTTCTTGTAGCTCCACTTAGATAGAGGAGGAGAGAAAGACATATTACCCTACTTGGGATTTGGTTAACGAAATATTATCTAAACAATGTGGTCGATAAACACTGTGCTTATCAGCAATTATGTACCTCATAACTTTAAATCATGTCCTGCCCTGTGAAAAGATTGTTGGGATTAATGTTACTTATGGCCTAAAAGGAGTCAAGTGATCAGGTGAATAGCGATTTTTCCTCTTTGACTATCCTTTTAACTTTATTTTCACATATCAGAGTGTGCAGCATTCGTCTCTAGTTGCCCATTTGTACTTTGTTAAAACAGATTCTCTCAGATTTATGTGTTTCTGCCTCCCTTTTGCTCTTCCCATTAACATTTAAGGTTAAAGGTTTGACTTTATTATGGGTCAGCAATAGGACAAAGTTATCAAAAGATCAAACTTGAGATCTTTTAATGCACAGCGGTTTGCTAAGTAAAACTATAGTGGAAATAAGTGACTTATTTCTCATGTCCATCATCATTAGGATCATTCACAATATCTGAAGGCAAAAATACTGTACATTGGAAGCATGTGAGAAAAGCAGGCAACATTTACTCAAAGAAAAATCTATAGTTGTGTAACCTTCTGATGTGGTTTAAGGAAAGCCCTAAATTAAAGAAATGCTGGACAACTACAAAACTGTCCAAACAGCTTCAGTATGTTTTAAATCAATATGAAATGTGTGACCCAGATTTAAAATTAACCCAGCAGGGCTGCTTTGAGTTGAGGTTTAACACAGCCATGTGGGTGTTTCCACTGCAGCTGAAGAGGCAGGCTGCAGCACCTGAGCAGCTGTTATCCCTTCTTAAAGAATGTAAATTGACACTTAGTCCAAGTTCCTACATCTGCTGGGTATCTTTTGTTTCAGCTTGCTAAAACAAGACCCAACTCCAATTTAAGGTTGTGATCTACATTGCATCATAAAGTAGACTGTAGTAATAAGATATAAAATATCACTCTTTTAACTTTCCTCCCATCTGCACTGCTGGGATGAGCAGATTAGATCAGGACACGCCCTCCTCCGGGTGCATTACCTTCCCTGTCCTCACAAGTCCTGCTAGAGGTATGATATCAGATGACACATTCCCACACTCCCAGTCAAGCATGGGCGAGTGGGGTGGGTGGGTAGGACAGAGTGACCTGGCCTCACACGTGCCTCACTGTCTTTGGCAGAACTGGCCCACATAGACAGGGATGCAGACACCTATGCAGACGATCCACACTGATGTCCTTATGTACAAACTGCATGGATATGCAGCATGTAAAACACACAAGAGATGACAAAGCATAAACACATATGAAAATGTACACTAAGATAAAACCAAATTCAAGCCTGGGCTGCAATCCAGATCAAGATCCTTGAAAGAAACAGAGTCAAAGGTTTCTAGACATACAGTAGAAAGTGATATAAGATGGATAAAAGAGATGACAGAATATCAGAGACATGAAAAACATAAAAAAAGGTTCAAACAATAGATATTTTGGGAAATTCACTATTTGTTTTTGAACAGTGAACTCGAAGCTAGCTTGCAGATGGTTATCTTAGGCTAGCACAAAGACTGGAAACAAATCAACATGTTTGCACCTTTAAAGCTCATGCACTGCATCTCTTTGCTTTATCCATACAAAACACAAACTGTAAAAATGAAAATTTGCCAAAGGAGACTGCAGGATGGTACAGCTAAAAGTTAGTCCATCACATAACCATCCATCTGTAACTTGTGCAGTTTTTTGCAATGTTTTTTGGTAGATTAAACAAATAAATTGGTAACTCTGAAAAGGTGATGGTACTAATCTTGAAGATGTGTTTCCCAAATTGTCCAATTATTTCTTTAAAGCAAAACTGTCCTTGACTTTTAACCCAGATGCTGAAGTATTTATGGTGTACTACATGTCTGATCGCACTACTGTGAAGTCCTTAAGGTCTGTAAAGTGCCTGTAATATTCATTCTCCCACTGTGACCTTTTGTTGTGAAAAAATAAAAAAACAAACAAACAAAAGAAATCCTCCCCGTGCTTTTACAACACCCCCATGCGACTCGTACTACATAGGCCGACACAGTAAAGGGTGAGAATCGTACATCAAAGTTTAACACTGTCACATGAACGGACCGACAGCAGCCATTTTAAAGTCGGAAAGAATGGCTTCACACATGGCTTCGAGGACAGATTTTAGTGGCTTTAACTCATTGCATGTGTGTATGTGTGTCTTGGTAAGTGAGAGGAAAAAAAAAAGAGGGATTTACACTAAGTCTGTAACTAATCCGTTTCCCACAACCATCAGGCTCTGTAACATTTATAGGCACTGTATCACCAGTTTACGACACCACATCCAAATGGTCAAACGCTGGCTGGCGAGTAAACAAACATGTGTTTGTGATGTTTATTGTTTCTGGCTTGAGGTTTTGCCGTTCAGCATAAAATTTCATCATGAAAAGTACAGTTGAACCACCCTACAGAGCACAGCACTGATTAAGGACAGATCTGCATGTAACAATACACAACAACCAGGAAAAAGACAGTCCAACTGTTATTAAAAAGCACAAAGGCCTCAGATTTTGTTAGGAAGAAAAAGAAGGAGCTGGCTAGACTGTATGTTACTGATATGTCATTGATTGTTTTGTGTAGTCCTGAGGCGTTGAATCCATCATGCTAGCCCAACTTATTAGAAAGAAAAAATATTCCCCACACATTGAAGGACATAATGGATGATGGAAACAGTCATTTTCATATTTTTATTTGGCTACCACCCCCTTGTCAACCCAAAGGGACCACTACTCTGATTGCACAACTCCACCCATGGCTCCATCTTAGAGCAGTGGGTCTTGGTTGTTAACGGCTTCGTGTCCACTGAGGAGAATCAAATTGCAGTGGAACACTAATGAAACGATCTCATTCATTGGCAAATATTTTTCTGACTCAATATTTACATATTCAGCCTAAATTTAAGAAAAAGTATAAAGAGATTTTTTATTCAAGGCAGTGGTCCATGTCACTGGGTGGCTGGTTATTAGTGTCACAGGCCATCACCTTCAGCCTGGACTTAATGTCTTTAAGAGCCTAAGCAATGTCCCAGACTAAACTCCATATGACAGGATTTAGTGGAATGCGTCTAAATTAGCGTGTGATAATGCCTTTATGTCTTTGACTTCTATTTGCCTTCTTGCTCTTGTGAGAGGAAAAGTTAGCCAAGGGATGAGGGAATACACTGCCAAGCTCTACTATGTGTTGGAGAATATAGGTGGACAAAGGCTTATTGCTGTGTACATGTTTTACACTGCAAATGGTAACAGTTGTTTTTAATCTCAATCTACAATTGGTCTAACTGAGCTAAAACTGCTTAGCTGCAACCCTGTCTCCTAAAAATGATGTTCCTGTACAGAGAAACTGCAACTGCGATTACATTTATTGTGTGAATACAGTCATTATGTTGTCAGGCAATGTATTTTGTGAATGAATGAAACATTATATTTATTAACAGACCCAAAGTTGAGACCAGAGTCTTGCATGAGGTTAGATTTAGGCATGAACAGCAGTTTGGTTAGAGTTAAAGACAGATTGTGTTTGTGTTTAAATTTTCATGCAGACGTGTGTGAAGTGATTTTTCGCTTGGATATTTTAGTGAAAGGGAAAACAGGATGTTGTTGAGCTGATATTTTGGCAATTAATATGTTGCCTTTATAACATATTTGTCACTTGTCATTTATGTTAATTGTGAACATATGGGCATTATATTAACAGAAACGTAATGTGGTTGCAATAACAGTCCGTGCAATAACATTATTGCAATTTCGTTGTACAGGAACATAATTTTTTAAGAGACTGGGTTGTTAGTTGTGAGTTCAGTTTGCCATACAGCCAAATCCATAAATAATGGAATGAAGATAAGGATTTTTTGGAATTTGTCTTTTGTACACCACCACATTGATTTTGAAATGAAACACAGCCTCACATACTTTACAGACATTAAAAACTTTGAGGACGACAAACAGCAGTGGGAGAATAGAAAAAATATAAATATCAACATGGACTTAATTTTAAAATCTAATGTTGTTCCTTTGAACTAAGCCCTGTCATGGTTTGGTAAATGACCAGTGGAGTGAAAATTTAGAAAGAAATGTGATACACCCTAGGAGACTGGAGTGTATTTCATTATCTGGCACAGTAGAGAAGCACTATCCTGCAGTTTGGACCCATTATTGCCAACACTGTCAGAAATTTCAGACAATTTGTAGGGTTTTACTATCTCTGAAATATATTATGCACAGTTTTCAGAGACTGTGTCACCTATTTGACTTGTCTAATTTATTTTTTCTTTTTACAAGTAAGGTCAGTACATAAATCAAATGATGTCCCATTACAGAATAAGTTTTCCTTTCACCCTCTAATGGACTGGGTGAACTCTCTCCCCACCAGGAGATTTATCAGTAACATGCTCCAAACTACTGTCAGGGCAGCAAAAGAATCGAGGCCCAGAACACAGAAGAGAGACTTGAATCTAACAAGATATTCTAAGACAGAAAACATGGTGCTGGGTATCCATATTCATTCTGAAATAACTTATTTTCATTTCTAATTAAATTAAGATAAAATGAGCTGCTGGAAAAAACTCAGTGGCGTTCAATGGCTACCACGTCGACAATCAAAATGCCAGGTAATGGCTGACATATTTTCATGGCATTGTGCTACTAGAACTGTCTGCCTGAATTAATCAAGCAAAACTCTTTTACCTTGGGTATGCGATCACAGGAAGCAGTGCAAATAAGGACTAAGTTCACTGGGCCGTGAACACGAGAGCAGTCAGTGGGAAAGCCTCGGGTGGATGTCTGGAGGATTTTTGGTGGGATGCTACATGAGGTGGGATATAAAAGATGGTGACAGGGACACAAATCATTTGAACTGCTGGTCATTTTCTGTAGCACTTCGAATTAAAAATTGGTTTGCAAAAGAGAAAGTGTTTTTACAGTGTATTTTGACTGTGGGGTTTCCAGATTGAGGCCAAAACAAAGCTTTATCTTGAGATCGGACTCCTGGCTCAAAACTTTTATGTCTGTAGTCTTTAGACAGAATGTTCATGAAAGTTCATGCCAACACACGATATCAATCTGACAAGAATGGCACCTACACTTACAAATACTTTATGGGATTTAAGTACTTGCAGTAATAGAATTAGTTAACTTTGTAGACACTTGAGATAAGGATGAAACTATATAAACATTTTTTGCCCTAAAACTCCTCCGAGATCGAAAACATGTACATTAACATTCCTGTTAAGGAATGTTTGATATAAAAACTCCTGCTGGTTTGTCAGCTTGAGTAACCTCAGTGTGCTTTCATTTGGTGCATCAATATAAATCATTTTGTAAGAACAGCTGTTACCTTATTACATGTGGTGGAGGTTTTCATTCTGGAGCAAAATCAACTGTAGACCCATTGCATGTTCCTCTTTCTGCACACTTGTTAGGTGGAGCAAGGAGAAAGTTATGTCTTCACTCTGATACATAAATTTAATGTATGAAAACATACACTTATGGTTTTTGCAGATATGTGTTTTGATTTTGTAAATATGAGCAGTAGAAAATAAAATATTTTGCTACAAAATAAAACTGTTCAAGGAAAAATTTATTATTTTGGTATAAAACCAAGACAAAATTTTCATGGAGACAAAAACAAACTCCACAGAGTTGATATTATTGAGTCTGTCAAACAAACCTAAATCTTACAGAATATCAAACAAGCTTAAATTCCCCTTAACAGATCTCATCAGTAACAGCAGCCCCATCACAGATCCACTGAGGAAAAGGAAGAGCATGTCATAACAGATCCACCATTTGTTAAAGGGAGAATCACACACTAATGGCAGCAGTGTTTTCTCTCCCTGCAGATGGCTTCCGGCTATCTCCATACCCTGTAATTTTCCAAGGAAAACTGCTGAAGTCATTTCAGCGTAGGGGTCACACACAGGGACATGATTTGAACACTGTAAGGAGCTTCAGGATGAGTTCAAGGGAAGCTGGGAATCATTTTCACCATTAGCTTTATTGTAAGCAGTTAGGCCTTTTATCAGGACTGAGGCTTTTGGCTTTGTATTCAGTGTTTCGTAGCTCCAGTATGGATTCATCACAGCTGGTCTGACCAGGTCCTGTTGTCTAATTTCTTGTTTCTTTGTGTTAAACTAAACTGCACTTACATGTCTCTGCATGTTTACTTAATACTTACTTTATGGTGTTTGCAGATAGAAATTGTAACTTAATTAAATTGAGTATAAAACTTATCACTAGCAGTATCAGCATGTAAGATAGTCAGTCCACAACTTTGGCCAAGACTGAAATAATACTTTCTGTTGCATAGATTGTAACAAAACTTTATGCAGAGTCATTGTACCTAGAGGATGACTTTTAATCGTTGTTAAGCTGTAAACCAGTTTAGTTTAGTTTAGTGGAATCGACAAAGCTTTTTTTTCATTTCCTTAATGTAAATACACACAATATGTTTTGTAAATTTCAAGTTAACTTGACTTAAAATGCTTCGTTTTAATACACAAACCACTTCTTCTTCTTCTTCTACCACATCTGCTCTGCCTTGAAGTTTTTTGACTTGAACTGATAGTTGAACTGAACTGATAGTTCAGCTGTGCTTTTTTAATCATACCTAGCAGGCTTGCAGGCGTGCATTATTTGAGACTTAAAACTACAAAAAAATTCTTCTTTTTTGTAGTTATAAAACTTGTTCTGTATGTGTAATGCATATTTTGTTTATTTCAATATTCATAAAAGTTATGCTAAGCTTGAGGTCAGTACTAAATGCAATGTCTATTGGAGCAATTTTTCATGTGATTAAAGAGTTGGGTCAACTTAATAAGTTGAGTTTAGTAAACTTGTTTTCTCATATAAAGATAATAGTTTTTTAAAATTCATAAAAATAACACTAAAGTAAATATTTAACATAAGTTAAATATAAGTTTGTGTTTTCAAGGCAGCGGGGAAACATATTTCCAAATTGAACTAAATGGCTTATAACATAATACTTACTTTTTTATAACATGATTTTGTACACCAGTTTTTTAAGCTCAAATTGGATATGAGCCTAAAAACAGGAGGATACTCATGTACAGTACTTGTGCTTGTACTGTTGTCAGCAAGCTGACATTAGCATTTAGCTCAACAAATCACTGTGCATATATGCAGTCACAAGAGCTGTGAGCAAAGCTGGAGACTCAGTATTGTTTACCCTACATATTCAGTTTCTACCTTGATGTTATCTGTCACCCCAAGGTGCTCTCTTGTCTTCTTTATATCTTTATTGGTGGCAGGGTGAAGAGGGCAAAGAGAACAAGAAAAGTAAAGGTTCCTTTCTGTCTGTCAGATGTTTTATTCATTTCTATTTAAAAGCCAGATGGAAGAGGTTTGCTACACAGCCTGTCATAAATTCTTGAGCCATAGGTTTGACTTGGGCATGGAGAGATGGAAATCAAGTGTTACTAGAGACATTGACCATGGAAAAAGAGTGAATTTTTTGGTGTGTCAGACCTGAGAACAGGCTGAGAAAGGAAGTTGAAGAAAGACAGAGGTATCGATACAGTTTCTTTAGACACGAACCGCTTCATAAATCTTACTTTCACCTAAAGATTTAGATTAAAGGCAGTGTCTGGACAATGCTATTCTCACTTCTTACTCTTCTGTAAAGGCATGTGTGCGCGCAAATTAACAAAACAAATCTTAACTGGGATGGGGGGGTACTAGAGGGCAGAAGGTTGCAGGGAGCGCAGACAGGACGGGGAGGTTATATGGCAACTTGCGGAGCAAAGGGCAGGTGAGGCAGACAAGGGTGAGAAAGGGGAGAGGAGAAGAGTGGAGCATAAAGTGGTCGGGAGGCAGAGGTGGGGAGCAGAAAGAGGAGGCGGTGTGCTTAAAAGTGTCTGGGACAGATTATCCTTGGAAGGCAATCAATCTTCCCTGGGATTTGGGTGACTGCAGCGTAGCAAACGTGCACACACATAGACACTCACACACACACAATCATACAAACACACTTCAAGAGATCACCCCTCTTAACCTTGTGTGTCTTCTTCCACGCTCTTACCACCTTCTCTCTCCCTGAACGATTGCTCCCTCTCAAAGCTTTAAAGTCAATTGTAGATAATAATGTTGTTTCTCAAGGTGTGTGTTTGAACCTGAGGTTCCCTCAGACATATGGCTGCAATTTCTGAAATACAGGGAAACGAGTGACAAATGGCAAGAGAGACAGTGTGGTGGAGTACTGTTTTGGGGGACGCTGGGATGCATTTGGCTATGTGGAGAACCGCTGGATCCATGTGAGCAAAGGAAACTAAAGACAGTCTGATTTTCAGATGGACAAATCACAGTCCTGTATTGTGTCAACACCCTGGGCCTCAATAAACTGTGGCATCCTGGCTGGAGACAACCAGGAATCTGTACACATTTCTCACTAAGCATAAACACATTTCTTTTTTTAGTGTAATTTGTTCCCTCCTTGGTCAGTAAAAAAACCACACACACACACCAACACACACACACACACACACACTGTAACTTTGCTTAAAAGATTCCTTTTTGACACCTGCTTGTCTTCCCAAACATTAACATTAACTACTTAGTATGGATGCCATTATGTCAGCTGATGCAGCAAACAATCAATCAAAGCAGCAGCAGCAGCAGCAGCACGGTCAGAGACGCCAACAAAATATGCTGAGTAAGGGGAAAAGAATTTAAATTAGCGTGACATACCACATGCTAGAACAAATCATCGAGGTGACTGAATTTTTAAAAAATGTATTTCTTTTTGATGATCTGGGAAATGAAACTCAGAATATGCTAATTAAAGAAACTCATTAACATCTGCAGATGTGAGTGAAATTTCAAGTGCCCAAAGTTCATCTTCATGCCTGCCTCAGAGGGAAGGTTTGTGCTCTTCACTGCATAGGTTATAATGAAGTGGTATCAGATGTGTGTGCTTAAGGTGAACAGTCCTTTCATATTGAACAAGAAGTGCTCCTCAGATACAAATTAATTTATTTATTTCACAACAATAAAACAAGGGAGGAGAAAGAGACACATCACAGCATAAACACAACTTACAGACTCTGTAACTCCAGAGACTCAAAGAACAACAGCCAATAAGGAGTCAGTTGTTAAGAGATAAGGCGTTTTCAACTTAATTAAGTGGTTGCTTGTGATCGAGATAAAATACTAAATGAACATAACTTTACTGTCCAACACCCCTCATCGCTAAGTTATCACTTGCAAATCACTTTTAATTTAATTTCACAGCATTTTTTACCTTTCTGATTCTGTTTATTAATAAAAAACATTAAATTAGCAGAAACTGTGGAATAATCAACACGTTTTCTGAAATAATACAATTGTTGCAGTTATTTTAAACAATAATGTAACCAAATTTAATATTTCAAGTTTCTTAAATTTAAGTATTTATGAAAGAAGTGGAATATCTTCTATCGTCTTAAACTGTTGATTGTGCAGAACAAGATGTTACTTGATGTAACTATAGGTTTTCTGCAGTTCTCACGAGCACATGATTCTATTTTATTCCATTTTATATTCCACATTATTTGTTGTGGTAACTATAAATACTTTACTGTACTTTAGTCACAGCCTAAATATAAACTTTTTTTAACAAAGTATTGTTTTGTAAAACATAGCTATTATCATAATTGCATCAAATTTGAGGTTAAAAAACATTACTGGAAACATACACCTGCCAATAACAATGTTCGGCAGAATCTTCATCTTAGTAAGTAGTTATTTGAATGTTGATATTCAAATCAGATCATATTCACATCACATTTTAAACTGTTCATTTGTAAAATATTCCTGTTTATGAAGAATAGATTCCTCGTTGAAAGAGTGGCCAAGTGTTGCTCCACACTGCGATAAATTGCAGCCATGGATTTTGAGTTAAAACCCAAATCCCAGGATTAAATATCTCTCTTTTTGCTGTGTCAGAGTGATTGATTCCCAAAGTGGCAGAGAGCATTTGGCAGGATCTGGTGGATGACAAATTCTTTCTGTGTGCTCACCCCAAGTAATGTGTGTTAGCTTTTTAGAGATACAAGAGCAACTGACACACAGTGAAAAAAGTAAAAAGAAAAAAAAGCTTACAGGACGTGAAAAGAGGCAGCAAAAAAGAAAAAGAAAGCAGGCCCGACCTTGGCTTTGTGCGTATTTCCAGCTGTGAGATAATTGTAAGTATATTTCTCTTTCTTCTCATCTTTTCCTCTTCTGAATAGTCTCTTTAGCAAGAAGATTCCTGCACACATATGCAGACACACAGATGCAGTCACTGTGTCTGTTCAGCTGCCAAGGCTAAGTGTCCTGAATCTGCAAGGTCTCTGCCAAATTTGAGGACCTTCAGAGTAATTTCTCAGTGTGGTCGCACATGCATTAATGTGTGTGGGGTGTTTTTTTGAATGTGCGTGCGTGTGCATGTCTGTATGTGCGCGCGTTGGGCCTCAGTCTGTATACACTCAACTCGGACCTCTGCCACAACATTTGTTAGCATTTCTTTGTACTCAGCCTTGAGACAAACATCTCTTGGCAGATCACATCACATGCTTTCTCTCTCTCCCTCTGACACACACACACACACACACACGCACACACACACACTGTGGTCTCCTGTCCCTGATTGATAAGATGTCTGCTGAGAGGTCTGATCTGATCATTTCAACATGGTTGTGTTGACAGTGGCTTCAGCTCTCCCTTCTTGTGTTTCTTTCTTTTGGTCTGCACTGTCTCCACAGTTTTACTCTTTCAGTTTAACTGCTTCTATTTTTGGTGTCTAGCAGTGGTGAAAAATGTAGTTGTACAGTAAGATTAAAACTCTTCTTGATCTATTCGATTCGATTCAGTCACATTTGTTATAATTCTGGGGTTAATAAAACATTTTTTTAATATTGAAAAGATTGGGATTGAAGCGAACAAGCAGTGGGCTGGTGATATTTGAACTAAACCAAAACTGCGTACACTTGGAATAATGGAAAATGAAAATGGTACTGGGAAGTTGTATTTAATTTATCTAAAAAAAAAAAGAGTCTCTCTGTTGCCAAAACCAGTGTCTCACTTCAGAAAAAAGTAGCAGTATAATGAAAATATGTACAGATGTAGATGCTGTAACTAACACTCAGAACATTGTAAATTGTTTTCTCCTCTTGTGTGTATGTGCCGTATATGTGTTACCAGAAAATTGTTTTGTTTTAAAATTGTGGTGTCTTGTAATCATATGTGGGTTGGGCCAGATGTTTGGCATCACAGAGAAATAAAAGTAACTATTTGATGTACTTTCAGCTATCTGGCTGACTGCAAACTTGTTCATCTATTACTTTTACTCTTTTGTTGCTACAACCACAGACTAGTGCTTTAGGAGATGTTTAAGATATAGATAATTATAGATAAATGTTGATACAAAAAACACAAAGTTGCAGTGGATTGCATCATATGGTATTATACTATGTACTCGGCGTACTGAAGAAACTGGCAGGAGGTCACAAAAAACTACTTTCACTGCAAGTAGACAGTGTTTGCTGTAACACAGTACAGCTAGATATCTTAGTGATAGAAACACTTGTGGTTGTGAAGTCAGAGGCAGAAAGGTTTGAACACTTACTGGAGAGAATTCTCTACTTTGTATTTATGTCTTTTTTGCATCACAGTCTTAAATGTACCCTGTGGAATTATCCACCACTAGTAGGGCTATGGAGCAACAATACGATATGTTACCAGAGGCAACACGCTACATTTTTTGTATAATGCACACACAAAAGCTTGCAGATGCCCACATGTTGAAAAAAAAAAAAAACATCCTAGTATTTTGCATGCTCAAAAAATAAGTACAGTACGTGAATTACAAAGGGGGTGATGTTCACCATGTCCATTTATCTGTCATCTCTTCAGATGTCATTTTCAATTCATCTGGCTTGTCCTTCTGTCAGTGCAGTTGTTAACTGTTGCCTTTCATTTTTTTCTTTAACCCATTTCTGTCTGTCGAACTCCTCCTACAGCACACAGAGCGAGGCTGCCTATTGGTGTCCTTCTTGAGCAGCTGCCACGAGAGATTCATGGTGATGTGCTGATGCCTTGATAGTCTGAGGAATGCAACAGTCTCCCCTTCTACGTGCCGTCCACCGTTTTCCCCACACCTTGTCTCTTCTGTGCTGCTCTTCGTTTCTTTTTCTGCAATCTTGATTCATTCCTTTTAGACAGACAGAGGAGGGATCTTCCTAACAGAGGCCCAAGTGTCTGTATGTATTTGTGTGAGTATAAACTGTATGACTGGCAGATAAACAATAATACACGTTTCCATTCCTATTGGATCCAGGTGAACAACAAAACCATTTTTTTCACAGTCATATTTAGATTCTCAGTGACAGATAACTTTGTAGCAACATACATAATTGTTGGTGATTATTTCTGAGCATGTTATACACCCACTGGCCACTTTATTAGGTACACCTGTTCAATTGCTTGTTAACACAAACAGCTAATCGGCCAATCACATGGAAGTAACTTATTTATTTAGGCATATAGATGTAGACGGATAGACTTGCTGAAGTTCAAACCGAGCATCAGAATAAGGAAGAAAGGGGATTTAAGTGACTTTGAACGTGGCCTGGTCGCTGGTGCCAGATGGTTTGAGTATTTCAAAAACTGCTGATCTACTGGGATTTTCACGCACAATCATCTCTAGGGTTTACGGAGAATGGTCATAAAAACAAAACATATCTAGTGAGTGGCAGTTGTGTGGATGAAAATGCCGTGTTGATGTAAGAGGTCGGTTTGAGATGATAGAAAGGCAACAGTAACTCAACTCGCACAGGCTCACCTAAATTGGTCAGTAGAGGATTGGAAAAAGTCTTGATTTCAGCTGCAATGGTAGGGTCAGAATTTGGCATAAACAACATGAAAGCATAAATCCATCATGCCTTAAATCAATGGTTCAGCTTGTTGTTAGTGGTGTAATGGTGTCAGAGATAGTTTCTTTATAACAACTGAACATCATTTAAATCCTAAAGCCTGCCTGAGTATTGTTGCTGACCATGTCCATCCCTTTATGACTGAGTGTACCCATCTTCTGATGGCTACTTCCAGTTGGCTGCTCCACAAAACTAAAATAATCTTAAACTGGTTTCTTGAACATGATAATGGGTTCACTGTACTACAGTGGTCTGCACAATCATCAGATCTCAATCCAGTAGAGCAGCTTTTGGTCTGTGATGGAACGGGACACACACACACACACACACACACACACACACACACACACACACACACACACACACACACACACACACACACGATATATATATGAATTTGTAACAATGTCCTTGGCGGTGATGGCCATTAGCACTGGTGGTGCAAATTAGATAAAGATTGCTCACAGTCTAGTTTAATTATGCTGTTTG
>OMLM01000062.1:52864-77707 GCA_900302695.1 Helostoma temminkii | reverse complement strand
CACACACACACACACACACACACACACACACACACACACACACACACACACACACGTTATATATATTTTAAAGGCCAAGTACTGTGGACAATTAATGTACTGCCCCCTTAATTTGAAAGGTTACAGCAACAGTGGAAACACTGTAGCACAGACGATGCTCCCATGGCTTAAAGGAATGCATCTGATGAGAAAAACATCAAGTCATTTGTCTGCAGTGGAAAAAAAAGAGATGGGCAATTAGGAAATATGCAGTGCAATATCAGACAAAGCCATAAATGTTGTATTGAATGAGAAAAACATTTTCATGGTCTCATCTAAATGTCACACTGTGGCTTCAGACAGTTTGTCATTCTACTGCAGTTCATGAGCCTCCCTCTGGATTCATTTGAATTCACTTAACTCTTGTTCCACCTCCTCTGTCTTTTGTTTTCTGCCTTTCACTTAAGTTCTTATCTTCTGGTCTTTTAAATTAGTCATCTACATATACACATCTTTCATATCCTCTTGTATCTTTTGTTTGGCTCCTTCTCTAGTCTATACTGATATGAACTAGAGAAGGTCTGCATCTTTCATTAGATGCACACACTGACCTTTGAGCCTGTCTGCTGACCTACCTCAAAGATTGTGTGTCTGTGTGCCGACAGTGGGCCAACAACCAGTGATGGCGAGAGACACTTATGTGAAGTGTCGACAGGAGAGATTGGCTGGTGTATATTGCTTTGGTGATGGGTGGCAGGTTTTCCCACTTTAACACTTTTTAAATATTTCCTAAATCCAAATAGTACTTCTTAGATTTGAGTGTGTGTGCGCGTACGTGCCTGGTGTCCATGTATCTCAAAGTCCGATAATCCACTTGCCAACTGACCGTAAAGTCGAGTATGTGGTCACCCTGACAGTTGCTGCGCCTGCATTTGTGATGTGTGACATTCCTGCCATACCAGACAATCACGCAGGGAAAAGAGAGAGAGCAGCAACAGGAGAAAAAAGGGCGGCGAGAGGGATCAGGCCGTCAAGTATCTGTTGTAACAGGTACAGCCAGTATGACCATTCAGTCATGATTCTTGCAATACACAAAATATGGAAATGTGAAAGGGAAATAGTATAGCTATGTTGATATTTAATCTACATTATGATTGGAACATATTGTATATGTTCATGAACATTCATCACTTATGTCACATCCTCACTTAAACTTTTGTGTTTTCTTTATTGGATAAACAACAATATTATATAATTTCCAAAGAGCTACTTATCTATTGTAGGTACTTCAAACAACAAACTGTTAAAAAAAAGCTGCGTTACAGGGATTTGTTTTCAGTAATGTTAGAAAATCCCATTAATTACTTCTGGAACACAACATGGAAATTCTAGTTACACTTTGACTTTCTACAAAAGAGGTGCGGGTATGAAACAGGAGTCAGTGGTGCAAATATGTCATCTGCATTAAAAGTCAACAGCAATTTCTAAAATCCTTAGCAATTCGCTTGGCAGCTACTGTAGTTTGTTGTGTTTTTTTTAAATAGCAATTAAGTTCTGCAGTCCTGTGAAGCAAGGCTTTAGAGTAATCCTTCCAAAAGTACATTTATGTGTATACTTAATACCACTAATCAATTTGTTCTGTTGCACTTTATGTAGTTGCACTGTAATGTTCAACAAAAATGCCTCCATTCTCATCTCCCTGAATCCCCCTGTAAAGCTTTCAGGATACTCATTGTTAAGACTCTCAACATGGTAGAAGAGCATCTTAAAACAATTATGGGCCTCAGCATCATTAAAACTGAGCTGTGTTTGAGAAGACAAATGAGCATAATCCTTTTTTTTTTTTTTAGCAAACATGTTGCCATGCAACTGACTTACAGGGCTAATGTAAGAGGAGAAAACTAAATCCCCAAACATCTGAGACAAAACATTCAGCCATATCAAGTCTGTTTTGTAACTTAAACCAGAGATGCAAACACACATAAGCGCACACATACTCTCTCAATGCTCAGATTTATGACATCCTCCAACATAACAGAGACAAATGGCAGCGCATAGTTATGTGAATGGGAAGATGAATGGTGAAGTTAAACACAACACAGAGAAAGTGCATCTGACAGTGCGTCTTACCCAGCCTTGTTTTGTGCGGGTTACTTGATTATGTTTTGCTGTTGTAGCACTATTATAGTCTGCACTGTTTATGGTTCAGTGTTTATTTTACTGCCTCATTTCTTTCCTATAAAAAGTTTTCTGTACATTACGGCTTTTGTTGATTAATTTGATGAACTGTAGCAAAAAGTAAAGTAAGTAAGTAAAGCAAAAGGGAATTATCAATAATGCAAAGTATGTAAATCATTTTCCTAGCTACATACATGAGCGCATTGTCTCTGATGTCAGCTCTGTTCAGCAGGCTTCTGTCTTTAGTGCTATGTAACAAACATCTATTGATTTAAACTGCTCTCAGGTATCAGCTCATTTTACTCCTGTCTAAAAATCACATAGCACAGCTGACCGCCTCTTAAATCAAAGCAATAAAAAATTTCACTGTTTGTTTTCCACTTTAATTTGCCTTTCTCTCATCAGTTTCCCCTCATCTATTACTCTAACTGATTGTGTATTTATCTACCTCCCTCTTTCTTAAATTATTTTGCACACAAGCTATAACTTTCTGGGAAGGAGTATGGCATTCACAGTCGACTGAAAGGAAGAAATACTGCTCTCCAAAATGTTCAGCAATGAGCCTTTCCACACTTACTCAGAAAACCAGCAGGAGGTCTGGGTGAATGTGAAAAGCATTTTCACAACTCTTTCCTGACTCTTGAAAAAACACATACATGTTGCCCACCCAACTGTGTTCTTATTCACTTATGTGTGACAATGATAGCTGATATGGTGCCAGAATCCTGTGGTGGGATAAAACCACGTGGATCTCTATAAAATGCTACAGCTTTCCCCCTTTTATTATAGAAAACACAATTTCCTGATCCTTGTCTGAACACTTACCACAGAGCACATACAAAATTAAATAATGTATGGGTATTTTTCTCACAGTACTTTTTTTTTTTAATCAGCATATTTTCAGTAGTCACTGAAACAACAAAACTTACACTTCCCACATGCATCTGTGTAACGCTGCAAGCTAAAAAAAAAAAGAGGTGGCTGGTGGACACAAGGCTGAGCTGCATGTTCACACTGGAAGCAACACCATCAGCAAGTCAGCGGAAGTTATTTCACTTCCTTTTGATGAGTGACCAGGGAAACTCAGCCAGTGTGGATTACCAAGCATAAAAAGGATGTAGAAGCTGAACTTTTCATGATAACCACACAGCACCAAGTCTGATTTCAAAAGTTAGTTGCTTAAGTTGTGAGGATCTGTTGATAGTAGTGGAAAACAGACAAGTTAGAGGGTCATTTCAGCTAGCTGATATTTCAAAGCATTAGCAAAAATAGATGTATTAATGTACTGTGCCTTCCTTACATTAAAATCTTTATTTACTTCTAGCTGATAAACACCATCACATGACATAATCTGGAGGAGTTTACAGTTCACACAATCACTGTGTTTATATGCACTTAAGTAACCCGGTTACAATCTGCTTCCTCAAGTGAGCTGGTTAGTAGGGGATTAGAGAAACCTGATTTCTCAGGTGGATTTCTCTCTTAGATTACTGCACCATGTATACACGTAACCTGGTTTCTAACTGTCTTTTTACAATAGGGCATGTGCAAAACACCGGCTGCAAAAACTCACCACTCTCCTACTTCATAACATGGAACAGTGTTTCATTTATAAATCAAGTCCAGTTAAACACCAAATAAACTTAAACCAACACAAAGTGCCCCACTGAAGTCTAAACCAGTCTCTTTTTGTCATGGTTTTCTTTAATCCAGGCCGGTTGCACTGTGAAAACAAGCATTGTATCTGTCTGTGCTTCTCCTCTGTCACCTCTGACACCAACACATTCTCTGTACAGCTAAAATCTGTATAACTGTCCTTTCAAAATAAACACAAATGTAGAGAAGAAATCAGATTACTCCTCTGCTGCAGTATTTCCAGTAACCCTGTTTCTTAAGTGCATGTAAACTCGTTCACCGATTACCTGAGAAACCCAGTTTCTCTAGGTAACCTGATTTCTCCAAGTGTACTACACACACACTCATTTTAAAGGTTTGGGTTTCGTGAAGGGCAATATCTTCAGGAATTTCACAGTCAGTGTGAGTGATTTACTGTCCGCTTGCCTGCCAGAGAGATAGTATCAGCCTTACCTGCAGACTTATTACAACTCCTCCCTCCCTTTCATTCTTTCTTCCGTTTTCTCTCCTTCAAATGAATCAACATTTTTATATGATAGGTCATTCATTTGCTTCCATCTGTATCACTCAGTTTTCTGTTTGTCTCTCTCCTTCTCCATCCCAACTATCAAACCAGATATTTTTCACTTTAGCAGTTATTCAGACAGTGGCAGGGTCAAGCTGGTTCTTCTGCCCACAGCTACATTTCACCTCCTGGGAATGAGTGATGAGCTCTCAAATGTTATCGCACTTCTGCACACAGGTTAAATTTACAACTTGGCTCCACTACTCTGTGGTTTTAAAAGTTATCATTGACCTTTTTCTATATCTGGCCACATCTCTGGCTACTCATATTATATTCATGGAGTTTATAGCAATTAGTTGCCTTTATTTAACTGCACACTTACTTGGACACTTGTGTGTGTGTAGGTGCATGTTACATAACTCTTACATATTATAAAATATGTGACAGTCTGAACAAGAACAAGTTGCTACCTTTGCATTTAACTAACTTTATTCAAACAAATATTGACATGACAACTGAGTTACACTGACCTGGCTGAGGTTAGTTAGCCTGTAATTAACTGGAAAGAGAGCTGGACATCCCCTAACAACAAATCACAGACATAATGGCTACATTAGCAGCATCTCAGAGACAGAAAGCTGAGCTATAGTGCTGCATTTGTCTGGAATGTGGAACCAACCCTAATAAGGAGATTGCCTGGACAACATACAAAGAGAGCTAAAGCTATGCGCTAATCATATCTGTCTTTTTCACCCATTCTTTCCCACACCACACTCCTCACTTCTCTGTCCCATTTTTCACATCCTACGCTCCAGCTTTGGTATTCTCTCTTTTGCCTTCTCTTCCACTTTTAACCTCTTCAACTCCTTCATGTGTTCTGTTTCTGTCTCTCTCACTTTAGCTCACAGAGCCGCGTGACACCCCAATTCCATGTAATTTAATCTGTTCAAAGTGTAGCTCTTGCAATAGCAGCAGCCCTACATAATGTATATACGAGTACGTGAGTGGGTTTGCTGCTAGCTGACTCCACCATTACCATACATTAATGCAAAGGCACAGAAACTAAGAGCTTCTTGCACATACAGGCCCACATGCACTAATAAACACACCTTCACAGATGAATAATAATGTACGTTGAGATGTGAGATTACCTGTGATGAGACTTAAGACAGTGTGCTGCAACAACTTCCCTCTCTTACTCTATATGGTTTGCTAAAATATATGTACTTTTACCCAGACACCTTCTCCACAGCTAAGTGCAGGGTCAGTGTTGGACATGAACGCATGGACTAATTTAGTGTGGATGTGTACATACAAAAGTACAAGAACTTGCCCACAGCTGGAGTCTGCACAATATGTTGAGGGAAAAACATTAGTAAATCCTGCTTAAGTAGACCACATCCTCCTCATCCTAAGGCCCTGCAGGTAATGAGACGGGAGGTGTTACCTCTTAAAGGGGCAGCAGGAGATGACATGGGCATGCAAGATTCATTGCCAAATTCCCCTGTCTTTTATGTAAAGGCCGAACAGGAAGAATTGTTTCAATAGGGAAAGACTGCAGCTTTACTCCCAATTTGTTGCAGCATATTAACTTGTAGCATCATTCCAGTTGATTAACCCGTGTATTAACCTGTGGAAAACTTTTCTAATTACAGTTTTACAGTTTGCTTGATGAGAATCCCTGTAGCTGAGAGTTTATTTTGTAATAAGAAACATATGTGTGTGCTGTTACAGATGTTACATTCAACAGTGAGAACTGTATCAAGTCTAACATCAGCTTCACGTCCATCTTCACCTCTGCATGCGTGCTCAGCTGCAGAAGCAAGGTGCCTAATTAATGTCATTCGCATCAGATTTGCAATAAACATGCATTTAATATGTTATTGGGCAACTACTAATATGTCTGCGACCACATGGTTAGAAAGCCACTGAGCATCCAGCCGGTGTCAGGTGAAGGCAGGTCACCACAGTTTACTGCTAATTGCCTTCTGAAGCACCATGGGAAAACAAAACTGAGGGAAACTGATTTTTTTTCTGCCTTTTGGTGGGTTATGATTATCACTTTAATCTGTGTGTGTCCCTGATATCTGACAAACACTGAAAGACAGAGCAAAAGCTATTAAACCAGTCAACTTAGCTTACACAATTTCTATTCCTGACTTTAAATATAACAAGTGATACAGATGGTCAAATCAGAAACTATAGGAAAAGGCTAGTGATAGTTAAAGGCATCATAGTATACCCTTTTTGAAGTCCCCAGAATGTGCCTGTAAAAGACAGTGGTACAGATACAGCTACAAACTGTAGAGAACACTGAAAACAGCATATGGATGTATTATCAGCCTCCCCGTTTTCATGTAGCAGTCAACACATAACAGCTTCTCCCCCTCTGCCTCACAGAGACCAATGTAATGGGGTTACATAACTTTTTGCTGGTGCTTTATTTAACATAATCCAGCCAAAAAACAATAAAAATAACTTTAAAAGTTTCACATCATGTCTCTACTCAACACTAGACAGTTCTGCTGTGAAACTAGCTGACAGTTTGTCCTGCTTCCACAAACAGCACAACGTCACTCAGATGTGTGCGCACACACACACACACACACACACACACACACACACACACACACGTTTGTCCATTTACAACTTCAAAGTTTGAACTAGACCCAGGTTTATGTCAGCTCCAGTCAGCTTTAGTTAATCAAGCAGCCACACACACATACATAATACAGATTCTTTTACGATGACAACCATATCAATGTATTTTTAAAAAATCATATTATACAAAATCCACAACAATGCTAACATGTGTGTTGAGCTCTGTCACAGTCTTGGTTTTGTGTGTGTAAATATTTATATTTTCTAATTAGCACTACAGACAAAGTACAATTGAGCAAGATGGGAATGCAATTTAAGTATATGGCCATAAACCAGTGTTCAAGGTTTGATTGAACTAGATTTAGTTAGTCATTTGACACTTTTATCCAAAGCGACTTACAAGTGAGGCACAAGGCAAGCAAAAATCTGAACTGAGGGGAAAAACTTTGAAGCCAAGCACTATCAGAATATCAGATGAAAAGTTAAAGGAACATTTATGTTTAAATGTACTAAATCCTTCCATTTGTCAAGATAATCAAATTCTAACCACAGAATTAAATCTCATGTTGACAATACAGGAAAAATATGGGAATCACCAAAATCTGTATGATTCATAAGATGACGACCACAAATGTCTTTACCAAATGACATGGCATTCCACTAAGTACTTGTTGAGAAATTTCAGACACTGCCAACCCCAGAGCTACACCATTACCATGGCTAAAAGACTTCGATGTGGTGCACATTCTTAACACAATACATCATGCTAACTCATATTGAGACAACACAAGTCTGTGAATTATAAAGTAAAACAAATGTTCTTTGTCGAGGAAGCCCAAACTCTGCAGACAAAACCAGTACAATAATGCAAATACATAAGCCATTCATACATTGTACTGAATAATTCTCTTTTGTCTCATAGAGCAGATGTAGCAACCACATCCTGTCTTGTCAGAAAAGGCTTGTGTTAAATCCTTTCAGCTTGATTTCAGTCCCTATTGCTGTTTGTCTTTAGCTTAGTGGTACAACAATGTGTCCACATCCTGTCTTTGAAGCTGGGACGGAAAGAGAAAAAGAATAATTTGGAGAGGGATGCAAGAATATGCTGTCCAGTACCACATGCATATATGTTGGAGCAACACACACTGTCTTTCTTAGCATCTTTTGGGCGAATGCCAGCGAACTGTCAACCTTTAGGCTTCAAACACGTGAAGGAATGCAACGCCTTTTCTAGTGCCAAGTTTGTCATATGGAAAAAACACACATCAGCCAGCATCATGGTTGTAATTGATGCTGTCTATGATGCAGATATCAAGTGAGACATTTGACATACAGTAAGTACATCACATGCACATTTGCAAAGTTAATTCTGACTGAAAGAAGTGCGACTATGACAGCAAACAAATGTATCTATTGCACCGAAAACAGATCTGTAAGTCTAAATGCTTAGATACAAGCAAGATGAGTATTTTTGTGGCGAAGGAGATGCCAACTGAGGACAAGGCAATGGGGAGGAGACCAGCAGAGAAGTGCTGGCTGTTAGTGGACATAATGGGAAACAGACCTGCTGGTAGAGAGGTAATTAAACTGCACAGCACAGTGGCGTCACCACTTGTAAACTCTTCAAGAGATGTTTCTACCTCTTAACTCTCCCTTCTTTTCCTATCACTTCTTGTGTCCAAGATGTGTAAAACTCTTTAATTAAATCTAATGATAGGATTTAGCTAAATTTAATAAAATTTAGACTGTAAAAAGAATTACGATGCCCATTAGGTCCCTGGAGAAAGATGTTCTAACATTGAGTGAAAGGCTACCGTTTAATTTATGTTCCAGTTAAGTTTTTTCATTTTCCAATTTCAGTATTATTATGTTTACCATAAATAATGTATAAATTTGGGGTGAAGGAAAAGCAGCCGGCAACTACTCAACACCTCTGAGAACTGGAGTATTGGAGAAGCAGTCCAGGTGACTACCTTATAAGGCTGACAGAGAAAATGAGTGTGCAAAGCTTTCATCAAAGCAAAAAGGCGGCATATTTGAACCATCAAATCATGTTATTGGTTCTATAACACATTTTTGTTGGCTACGTGATTTCACAATTGTCAGAATTTCCATATCTTCAGCATTACTGTACAATAAATAAATATAAAGAAAAACCACTGAAGGAGAAGGTGTGTCCAAACATTTGACTGGTAGTGTATCTAATCATCAGTATGCTAATGTAGCTTTAAAGTCTTTGTTTTAAGCCTGTTCTCTATGTCACACTGTGAATGTGTGAACACGTTTTAAGATGAACAATAAAGTTTATTTTACATACATTTAACCATAGTGGAACTTCATGGATTAAATTAAATCAATTTGGTGTATCATTTAAGATGAGCACACGTGCCCTCAAATTCTAACCAGATTTTCTCTTGATGCTTGAGCATTAACTGTATTTTACTTTCTAATTATGAACAAGTAATTTACAGTTAAGCCATTAAAATCAGTTATCATCCTTACTCCAAGTGCACAGTCACAGTGAGAGGTCAGCGCATCTCATAGATCTCTATGTGTGTAAGCTAATCACACTTGGGAAGGTGTCATGTCAGGGTTCTGGGGGCATAGGAGAGGTGCAGGTCATGACCCATCATGTCACGATCTAATTGTGATTGCCATGTTGATGGAGAGGAAATAGGAAAGAGACTGGAAAATTAGCAAGCTAACATAAATTTTAATGATAGATACTGGGCTGCTTGTGTGTCAGAGTGGGAGTGTGTGCATGTTTGAATGTTCTGTGTGTGAGAGAGCGCATTAGTTTGTCCATGCAGGGGTGGAGGAGAGTGAGTTATTTTGTCCCGGGGCAAACGGAAACCATTGTTTAAGCCACAACTCTTGTCTCATAAGTGTTTGCTGTTGTGGGAATGCTGTGGTTTTGGAGCCACAGGAAAAGAACAGAGTTTAACACTAACAGACACAGAAATAAAGTGAAGAGAAGAGCAAAACAGATGGAGGGAAGAGGGAGAAGGGAAGAACTGCAGGCACAAAAAAAAAAATAAAGAAGGACAAAGAGACAAGAATTTGTATGCAAACCAGAGTTGGAAATCTGAGAGAGAAATGACGAGAAGAAAAGGAGAATGGAAATCTATGTAAAAGAATTGCAGAGACAATCCAAGAGGAAAAATTCTAAAAACAAAATAGCGAGTGAACAAGACATAGGTAATTCCTTCCATGACTGTCATTTTTTTTCTGTGTCATTTCCTTTTCAACCTCAGACTGTGCATATCCCCAGGCCAGCGTGCTGTTGGAATTTACAGTCTGATGGGCCTGCCTGCTAGTAAAACACATGTGGACTTGTAGAGGAATGGGGAGTGACATGGGCCTGAGAACCTCTTTCTGTACCCAAGTACTTGCACTCACACATACATGTACAGGATACACTTACTCATACATGTGCAAACTCAAACACATTCACACATAAATATAAACATCCTCTGCACTTTCAGTATTATAAGTGATTCTATTTCTACCCCCATTACTGCTGTTTCTAGTAATGAGTAACCATATGATCAAAATGCATATCAAAATACATTTTGAATTTTTAATATTATAAAATGAAAAAAAAAACTATTTAACATAAGATAAAAAGGTACTGCACGCCAATATGCAGTAGTTGCCATTTCCTTTGTAAAATCTTAAATCTTTGCAAAAAAAAAATCTTGAAATGTTGCTTTATGTTATGGTGGTCTTATAAACTGAGATATGTCCATGTTACATATGTCAGTATAAACGATTGTAAGTGATGAATCAGAATAAAAACTGCATACAACTGTGCTTTTAGCCAAATGCTGATCAGCATAAACTGTTCAAAATGCTAAATTCTAATCCAATAGCTATTGAGATTCTGAACGAAAACCAAAATGTCAAACTGTTGTTGGTGCAGAAGAAAAGCTGTCATTATCAGTCATTAGCATCCTCTAGGGCAGTGGTTTTCAACTGCTCTGGCTTCGGGACCCACCATCACCCCTTCACCGAGGACATTTTTCAACTTCTCAATTTGATTTAATTATAAGGCTGACATAACAATCAGAACATTTCAGACTTAGTTGGTGTTTTCATGCAAAATACATGAAATAAAGTAAAACTGCTGAGAAGTATTTTCTAAAAGAAATTATGTAGCTTTAGCTGAGAATACTCGCTCACTGAATCTATAGGGAAACAAATCAGTTTTTTCATTAGCAGCAAGCTGCTTTCACACATGCACTGGACTCTGGACTTTCCTCGGGTGAGTCAAAATGCCCGGACATTACCCAGACTTTATCCTGCCAGCCCCCTGGTACAAAGTCTGTGTAATATCCATGTGAGCCTGGGTGTAAACGCAGCAGGTAACTCTCCAGGTATCCACACTGAGAGAGTGGATGTTCACTGGCAGGAGATCTGCTCAGCACAACACCATTAAATATAGTAAACATTTAGCATACTTCTGCTGTTGCATCGCGTTTCTCTCCTTCATGACAACGAGGTTATAAACATTACACATCTTTTCCATTCATGTGATTGGCTCTGCTTCGATGCTGTAAACAAAAATAAATTAAACAAAATGAGCAATTCACAAAGATTCAAGTATACAAAATTAACTTTTCTTCCGATTACCTTATCAGTAGGTAAATACTGAAACGCTATAATGTAAGAAAATCCATATCTCATGCAGTCTGTGTTGTAATTGCGTTTGGTCATGCTCAATTAGCATAGAAAAACAAACTTGCAGGTCTTCTTCTACGCTGGGAAATGGCCAGTGTCTATTAGCATTACACTGCATTGTCGCCACCTATTGTTGAGGAGGGTGAATAGATGGCTCACCGTTTCATAAAAATCCCCTTCAAAATAAAATTATTTCAAATTATAATTTTTTTGCCCAGGCAAAGGTTTGCGACCCACTCTTGGATTTAGAATCACTGCTTTAGAAACCCTGAAAACAGTATGTGTAGCTCATGTCATACCAAAGGCATACAATAGTAGAGACAATATACTTATTGTGACATTAAAGGAATATGTAATTGACCTTAAAGTATAAAACATAAAACATTAAAATTGGTCCTGTGATCAATTAACATTATACAATCCAAATTTGTAAAGTGGAAGTGGGGGATTGGGCTCCAAATGTTCCACACATGAAAGTGATTTCTATTCGGCAGAGCATGAACACTGGCCAGAGCAAAGTGGCCTCTAGTCCAACTGAAATTAAAGTTGTATGTGCTTCCTATCAACTGTCATAAAGAACACATGCTGCTCTTCTTTATCCATGCACAAAACTGTGTCTCATTGTCTACTCTCTGCTAATTGAAACCGTAATCATGCTTGTTCTTTCTTGTTTGTATCTTTGTATTGTCCTTTTATATGTCTCTTTTAGTGATTCATCCTCCAGCTGTCCACAAAATATGTCCTTGCTGGGCGGATATGCTCAATGATTATCCCCTGCATAGAAAAGCTCGCAATTAAATGTTTTATATGCTTGACTCAAGAACAGTGTGTTTCTGACAGAAGACATAATAAGAGTGTATTCATACCCGTGTCACATGTGCATCATGGCTGCAAGCAGAGATCCTGCTTCCAACTGGTGCCTTCTGAGTTTTATGAAACCTCTGGGGGTTCAAGAAGAGAGAGACAGAAAAAGCGTGCCTGACCAACTCGACCTCTGTTCATGACTCTCTGGTCCTCAGACCGTACAGAGATGCATGTGTGCACCAAAATCATACACATGCCCAACATTCATGCAAAATAAGACAAAAAATACCAGCTTAACCTTTTATTTATTTATATATTTAGATATTTATGCTAAACCACATACAAACCAAACCTAAGAAGGTGAAGTCGTTCAAAATAAAATAAACTTTTAAAAAATAAACATTTAAGGGATGTGAATTTAAAACCAGTAATAGACTATTCACTCGAACTGGTGCACAACTAATTCCCATACATACACTAGAGGTACAGTAATGGCAACAACTAGAATGACCCAAATCTGTTTGTACTTTCATTGGAATTTCTATTACTTAGTACTCATTTAAAGTTTCTTTGTGATCAGTTTTATGGGTCATGCCTTTGGAGACTTGTGCAAACTCTGACAGCAGCCTTGGGACTTGATATGTTTTGACACAGATAAGATTTATCAGTCGTTATATAAGCAGGAGAATGTAAATAAAGAAAATTGAGAGACAGGGCTTAGAAACATCTCTAATGTTTCTCAAGCTGTCCCGCATCATCTGGACGTACAGACAGGAGAGGGGGTTGGGATACGACTGGGGTCAGTTTAGGGCTATGGCTCACTCTGTATATTATTAAGATGATGGCATATAATAATGTAGGGACAGGAAGGGGATGTCTAGTGGTTTGATAGACTGGCCAAATATAGAGAAGTCCTTCAGCAGGACTGGGACATGTAACCAACCGCTCATTGAAAGTAATTTTGGATAAACATGTCTGAAAAGTGTCCAAAAATCTAAAAGTACTACATGAAGACTAAGAGAGAGAAAGTGGGATGGACATTGTACAGGCTACTAGGGTTTATAGTCAAATTTGGTGGGCATTTGTTTGTACACAATCATCACTGTTGTGGAGTTATTGCAACAGAAACGTTTTGAGGAGCTGATCATACAAAAAACCAAAAGTTTTTAAATATTATAGGCCTAGTAACAATATGCATCACTGTAAATATAGGTTTTCCATTATGGTCCTGGTGGACATCTTATGTTTGTGGGCCTGTCTGACAACAAACCTTCAGGGACACGTAGGAATCCTTCTCTTTGCAAGTAAAAAGGAAATGAGTATTAAGTTAAGCTTGTGTTATATCAACTATGCCTTTAAAGATGTACAGTTCTCATGATAAATAAACCACTTTATCAGTTTTCTGGTATTTGGATCCTTAGACAGAAACCACATCAAAACAGAACCCTGTAACCGAATAAAGATATTTTATCTGCAGCTCTGACACAAAAACACAAATTATTAAACCTTTATTCTAACACTGATTAATGACTTTGGTTTATAATTTAAACCTTTGCTGATATGAGTTTTGTTTTGCTACTTAAAGACAGGGTTCACATTTGACTTTGTGCATCTGGGTGAGTTGTATGAACATTAGGGCTTTTAAGTGTATAAAACATGTACATGCATGAGTGCTGGGCGTCTGTAAATGTAGTTTACATGAAACCTATAATTGCTTTCCCGTCTCTGATCCTGCCGCAGGCCTGTTCCTCCCTGGTCATGCTGCTGCAGTGTCAAAAGCACACAAACCCACACTAATACATACATAATTGATCAGTCTCCATAGTGACATGAAACTGAGGAGTCATGATGTCAACTGGATTCTCAGGTCTTTATCTGATGGTTTCGTTATTATATAATTCTGATTAGACTATGCTTGAATTATCACTCTTTTTACTTGTGATTTAATGTTTCTGTCATTTATAATCCAACTGCAGCAGCTGATTTGACATGGTTCATGTAGCGTTTGTTGTTTCCACTAAGAAAGATTCAGTTATTTAGTTATTTGGAGGTTTACTAAAAAGGACATGGTAATGAGATGAGTAATCAGCAAGCCTGAGGCTAGTGGACCCATCACAAATGATTTGTGTAAAGGCCACTGTGGTCAGTGCATTATCCTAATGCAGGATGTCTGTTTACAGGAAAGAGGTCACACTGGATAAAAATGTTTTTGAATTTCAGTATGATAAAATGTTGAATAAAATCTGTATAGTGAATATGCATAGTAAACCACTGGGAATGAGTGTAGAAAATATCCTTCCCTGCCCATGAATTAATTATGATGGAAGAAGAAAAACAGCAGGTGTGTTTCTGAGCCTACAGTAAATGAGATCATATCTGTACAATAGTGGCTAAAAGTTACTGGTGTAAAACTGCGGCATAGATTGAAGCATGTTATAGCATAGCATTTTTACAGGTGCATGCGTTTATCCCCCACAATTTACAACAATACATCAGTTTCTATTGCATTTCAATTGTACCATATGGTAACTGAATGTTTTATTCACATTTTAATGTCCTAGGATGAACAAAGCTGCAGTTTGATAGTTTGTTACAAGCTGAAACTTATTGTCTTTTGCTCTAGGACAGATTATAAGTTACTCAGAGTTCAGATGCAGCTGCCTGTCTGTGTGCCTGGCAGATTGTCGATACAAGGTTTCTTCCTGCATAATGTGAAAATCTCAGCAGAGCCAAGCAGAAAGGGCAGAGCTAAAAGTGAACAGCAAGGTTCCAGCTCAGTGAGTCCCACTGGATAAGACGTGGCATGGAAAATATGGGGATTTTGGCATTCAGCTGGTGCTAAGGTCATCCAAATTAAAAAGGTCAGAAGAAAACTGCGGAATGTAAAGCAAATGCAGTCATTTATAAGATTTGTCTGTCTTTATCTAACGCCTAAAGAATTAGAAAAATACTGCAACGTCATGAAAACAAACATATTACATATAATAATAACGACATTTGGTACAAATGGAAATTTGTACAATATTCTTCTTCATTAGTCCCCATTCTGTTAAGACACACAGCTGGTGCAGAAAGGGAATAAATGTCACACACCCAGTGGTGGTGGTGAGCTGTGAATGCGCACCATGGTGTAATATTTTGTCACTTCAAGATGTGATTATCTGTTTATTATAACGGCAGGACTGGGCACAGCATGACTGTAATATCAAGGTGTGATGGAGGAAATACTGTTACTGATGCAGGACCACACACACACACACACACACACACACACACAGGTCATTGTTTGCTTGCATCCAATAATAATTACTATCCATTTATTATCCTAGCCACTTTCCTGTTATGGGTGGTTGGGGTGCCTGAGCCTATCCCAGTTTCCAAGGGGCGAGAAGCAGGGTACACCCTGTCACTACACTGTGCCACCCTATAATAATGGATATGAACAGTGTTTTGTTTGTGACTGTGTGTTTGAGGGAGACAGATGTTTCATCCTGCTGTGACCTTGAGCTGACATTAAACTGACTGATCAGCCTTATACATGTCATGGTGGTACTATGGACTTAACTGATCTGGACAAATGTGTGTCTGAATGGATTCAGCTAATACTGGCGCACACTGCTGCCAACATAAAAGCATTCAATAGCAATTATACATGGTGAATACTCAAGAATGTAAATGCATTGCATGCAAGTGGCAACTGCTATGCCACTGGCTTTATCCATGAAGAGGTTATTGTTAGGGAAAAATGCAAATACGTCACTCACAGTGCATCTCTCTGTTCTAGCTACCATTAGCTGTTAGTTAAAAAAGTAATGGTATCTTTGTGCAGCAACAGTACAGCGACATAATGAAACCCTCAACATTTTTAGACATTACCAGAGTGATCTGCATGTGAGAACGCAAATGCCCAAGTCAGATGGTCCTGATGGAACCTGTACTTCACTGTACATACACTCTACACATGCACCCCATGGTGCATAAGCCCTCATTACAGCAACACAACTCAGTACAATGTTTGGACCAAATTCTCCCAACATGCAGTTTAGCTGTAATGTGAAGTGATGAGGTTGAGTTTCAAAGTTTTTGCAAATGACCGACTGGCAGTCTGATTGGCATGCGTCTGCAGCAGGGTTCTCTATTATAGCTCCACTGTTCATTTGTAATGTGAACTCGCACATGGGCCTGCTGTTTTTATAAGATTCACTAGGTGGCACAGTTGCAGGCTGTAACATAAAAACACAACCACAATTAACAACAGAAGCCTGTGTCAAACCCAGAAACATGAACTAGAACAGCTGAGACACAACATGTCTGGGTCCTTATGTGTTTAATTTCATAGGAAATGTGTAAAATATTAGTAGCTTTAAACTTGATACCATATTATTTTTCATGTATGGCAAGAGTTCATCATTCAGCATCTCTAAAACTGACTTGTGTAACATATTGGTTTTTGAAAAGTATCTTGGTTTGCTCTAGTCATCCTTATGTCATACACATATAAAAAACACTTTAAAACCTGAATAAGCACAAACATGAGCAGGAAATTAGGTTAATATTACTGCCATAGTATGGTAGTAGGCTGCTCTTGATCCTTTCCCCCAAAATTAGGTTTATGATTTAAAAACAAAATACCAACAAACAAACAAAACAAAAAAGTACTTCTAAATGTAGCAAGGAAATATGGGGTGTTTTATTTGCAAAAGAAAGTAATTTAATTTATTTTCATATATTGCAGTAAACAAGACTGTAGTTTACACGGTGTTGACCTATATAACTGCTGGGAAAACTGTAACACACACTTGTGTACATTTGTGTTTGCACTATAAATAATAACAGCTTAACAATTTAAGTCTTTATAAATAATTATGTGTGTACAGTAAATCCACATAATGAACATATGGCACACATAACCTTGAATGCACAGATTATAAAACAAAGGGCTGACTAATCCTCAGAATTGGGACCATCACTTAATGTTAATGTACAGCAGTTCTTTGTGTTAAATAAGCCTATACTGTAGAACGCTGTTAATTCCTCGCAAGTGTGCTGAACTTGAGCCATATCATTTAAAATTACTCTTAATGTGGTGATGTTGGTTGACATAGTCCCCATAGGCAGTGAAATGACATTGTCTGTTGTTCTGCAGACCACTTTGCAATTAACCTGTTTATTTTAAAAATGCTTCATAAATAAATTTGAGATAGCTTGACAGGATGGATGTGTGGTTAGCTTCAGCACAGCTGACTTCTCGGATTTATACACCGAATGTAAAACGCCTCTGTTAGTCCCCAACTCTTATATTTACACTAAGCTTTGAGTTACAGGGGGCCACGCCACTAGCACAGCTTTAATGAATACAGCTGCAACAGCAAGCAGTTGTACACATAAACTCATACATGCATGCACACAAAAGACAGCTCGAGCAGGAAGCACATGCACGTATGCATGTGTATTCACACATTTGTGGTCAGTCAAGCAAACTAGGTTAATCAAGCTGCACTGATTCAGACACCATTCAGCCGCTGACATCATGGGAGCCCTCTTCTTCACTTTTGTCTGTAATGTGGCTGGGCTGCTCGAATCCATCACTGCCACTTTAAGTTGGGCATTATACTCAACAAAACTCAACCTTCTATTTTTTTAATTATTCAGTTTTGCAGTTTATAATAGTGACGGCACGTTTATCAATTTAATTTAGTCAAGTTTTTAATCTTGAGTTGGAATCGTTTTTATTCTGCTGAAATTACCACTGTCAGCATTTTGAGTTATTTGTTTATCCGTTTTAAAACAAGAACTTTACAAAAGACTTAAATATGCAAATGATTGCTATGAACATGATAGCATGTATGCTTACAGACTGAGTCTGAATGTCGCAGGGTAAAAAAAGTCACTTTTCTTAGACACTGATCCTTTTACATTTTGGGTTCCTCTCCTGACTTTTAGCACACCCTCTGGCACTACTTTGATAACATTCCCTCCTGTGCCCAAGCTATTCCAGACAGAAAAGGCTTGGCTTGGTAATGTGGTGCTAGAGGTGGCAACAAAATACAGGCCTTATATTATCCACAATAAATTTTCCTCCCTCCTGTATGTGTCTAACCCCCCTCTGGGGGAGGGGAGCCGCTACTTGGGTGCATGAACCATGTGCTTGGCCCAGTGGGTTTCATTGTGAATCAGTGGGATGTAAGTAATAAGTATGGGTTTTCTGCAGGTCACCGTTGAGCATTAAGAGATGATCTGCAAACAAAGGATCAGGGGTGTGAGGGGCAAACTGTGCAGGGTTAACATATACTTATAGATCAGTAAATAAAGAAGAGTAATATAGAGAGAAGTTCTTCTTTGTTTCTTTGCAGTATTAGATTATGCCATTTTATGCAGTACTTTTGGTGATTCATATAAAATAAAGTGTTCAGAGTTGTATTATTTCAAGTTAGCTTGCTCAGTGATTGCATTTACATTAATTCGGGCAAGGTCGGAGTTTGTCAGGCAGTCTAAATCAGCAAATGTTTTCTTCCCCCTCAGCCTAAGTCAACAGTAATCGGCCAACTAAGTCAATGAATAGTGTCTTTATTCCACTTGGATGGCTGCAGCAAGGATCTACTCAGAAATATCTCCTAGGTGGTCTTGGTTCAAGTGCAAACTGGAGCGGAATTGAATAACTGACTGAAAACTTCTTTTTATTCAAAATGACAAAATAAGCTATGCATAAAACAGAAAAATTGTTTCAGGGTGCCTTGAAAACTGGATTTGGAGGAAGCCCAGTAACAATATTAAACGGTTGTGATGTGATTACCAGACTGTTAGTCGGCATATGAATGTGTCTTTAAAAGCTGCAGACTTATGGGTGTGACGTTTCTTGGTAGCAATCAGTTTAACTAGTGAAGGTTCAGAGCTGAAGGGCACTGAAAGTGAGACATAATCAAACATGATGCATGGTTTTGCATTAGACTGGGAACTGGTTGGCAGGAAATGCACATCAATCAAACCAACAGCCAACATATTTAGTCTCTGACTAAAGACTTTAAATTGGGTCTAATTTGATTATTTTTTGCAAAAGGGTGTTTCCAAACCAAATTTGCACACAATGGCAGCTAAGTAGCCCTCCTTTGGGTTTCTGCATTTTGACAGTTGAAGGTCATTCAAAATAAAAGTCAATTTAATGAATTTAAGTCTTTTTTCCCTACAGACATTCCCTACTTGTTGTTAAGAGATACACACAGTACTGATATTACTGTAAATCTGACATAGTTAAATATCTTATCACTTATCTTGAAGGTATAATCAGGTTTCCATCTTGTTCATTTTGGAGACTAGTGTGGTTTAATGCTGCAGTAAACACTCATTGAGCAGCTACTTAGAAATCCATCAGAAGTTCATCTGTTTATAGTGAAGCCAAACAAATTCATCTAGTTTTAATAAAGAAGTCAAAAGAAGAATGGAAAAGCTACACTCATAACTCAGATGCATTTATTTCAACAAATGAAGATCATTGCTTCAGCCTGTATTTAGCCAGTTTTTAATCAGCGGCAGGAGCAACAGTTTTGCATTAGCAGTAACTTAATACAGCTCTGACATGGTATAAAGAGGAAGAATAAACAGTAAGGCTGTTATCAATTGTGCTGAATTACATGCGTGCATCATTTTCCTGTAAATCCCTCATGGTTAGCTAATCTGAATCCAGTGAATGATGGACTCCATCACTACTAAGAAAAAAATTCCAAATGTAAAGAAAAAATGTTGACCATAAATAGTATCAAAGATAGGGTTGTTATTTTCAGAGTGTTTTTTTGCTTTTAAAATGTCCAAATCTCCTTTTTCCTAAGAACTGTTGGCAGGCAAACAGGAAACTTCTACCTCAGTGTATTTCTGTTGTAAGTTTCTGTCTTCAAAACATTTCAAAACTGTTTAATGTAACACATGCGACCTTGTGAATGTCCTTGTTTTGCTTGTGGTGAACTCAGGTCACTCCCCGTTTTGTCCTTAAGCTAATAGAGGGCTAAATGAGTCTGGTAAGTTGCAAGGAGGGCAAGAGTCTGTTAGAGGGGACTTAGACGTCATTATTCAACAGACCTGGTCCAACATTCTGCAATTTATGCAATTAATAAATCTGTTGAGATGAATGAGATTCTGTTTTTTTCCTTCCATGGACATTGTTTGCGTAAAGTTTGGGCTGTCAAGTTCGATGCTTTGCTCAGACTGTTGAGTCAAGCCTGTAGGTCCTTGGTGTCGCCACTGCTTCCTCAGAGGACAGATGACCTTTGACCCCTTGATAGCCTGAAGGTCATCAGAGTTTGACCTCTGCAGTTACAAGGGTACATTCCCACTGTGAGGGTTGAAGGGCTGCACCCCCAAGGCCATAAACACACACACACACACACACACACTGAGACTAATATATGCGTGCACACACATGCACAACCATAAACTTATTCAGAATACCCACGAAGCTCCTGCGCTTCTGCTGAGCAGGCAAAAACTAACTCTCGTACTTTAATAATCATCTTCGACTTTGAAGGTTTCTGTGAACAATTAAATTTCCCAAGAGTCAAAAAGTCTGCTACAGCTGTATTAATTAGTGCAATGAGTGGTAAGTGATTTACAGTCTAAGTCTTTGGTGTCAGAATTTAGAGTAGTGAAAATAGGTATCATTAGTCTGTGAGACACTCTTAAGTAGTGGCCATGTACACATAATGAAAGCTTTCATTAGGAATCTAAGGATTAGCTGTGCATGGTGAGTAAGTGTGTGTGTGTGTGTGTGTGTGTGTGTGTGCACATTTGCATTTATTACTTTCTGGGGTCCAGTGACATGGAGCTCACACACAGCATGGGGCCTAACAAAGTGGGCCCCACACCGATTTCAATATAATATAGTTTAGCAGCCTCCCCTGATATGCCTCTTGCTTTTTTTTTTAGTTGGCCCACAATGTCATAAAGTATGGGTACATGTGTAAAAAGTGTGTGTGAAATATTTGCTCTCTAGCGCCAACTAGAGCTGGGGGCCTGGTACCACAACAGGTACACACTTCCGGAAGTGTGTAACATTTTAACCAGTGAGAATAAACTTTCCTTCACTGTAAACGTCACCTGTATGTCACATAAGCCAACACACACACAAGAAATGATTTTGGTTGGTACCAGCCAGAGAACTTCTTCATATCAGCAAAAGGTAAGTTTATTTTATTTCAGTTTGACTCTGATTTGATATTTTGTACTCCTCTGTACCCTGCTTGTTATGTAGCTTCATAGCTGCTAATGTTAGCAACAGTACGCTAGCTAGCTGGTAGCTAGCCTTGCATTTTAAAAAAAATCCCAAAGTAGGAAAACAAGCGTGTGTGCGCGTGTGTGTTGGGGGTTCCTGTATTGTGGCATCACGATATGCGTGACACACATGCGTGTGCATTTGTACCTTCAACACACACACACACACACACACACACAAACTTTTGCCCCCCCCATCTTAACTCTCATTAATTTGTTCCACAGTAACTGTCACCAAGCAAACCAACAAAAGACTAACTTTGGCAGGCCACTGTGAAAACACTGTATCTGCTTCATCCATGCATTTAACTTTGTTTGCCAATATTTAAATTAGGCTGCACTCCACTAAATGCTGAATGCGTTATACAGCAGGTTGATGATTTTCGGAGGCTTTATAGTCTGTTTAGCGATGCTAGCTGTGTTCATAGTAATTTGATTTGGAGGAATTGCTATGAAATGTTAGCTCATGACCTGTTATGGTTGTATAGTCCTGGATTTTGAGAAACCCATTTACACATTTATTTTATTTTAGGTAACCTCACTGTTAAGAAATAATCTACTACTACTAGTACTACTAGCAACTGAACTGAACTCGTAAACTAGGTTATTAATCAGCTTATGATAGAATATACATTTGTACATACCTAACCTATACACCTACCGTGTGTATAGTGGGTGTTACCTTCTTCAAATAGAAATCTAAAATTATATTTTTAGGCCACCTGGCATATGAATGAAAACACATAACATTTCCTAGAACACTGTGCCTTGTAAAATGTGAATTCATGCAGCACTCTCACACTGAGATGTTAACATGAGCAATGCTGCTCTGCCCACATGTGTAATGCTCAGTCGCCTGTAGGCGAAACTATAATGAGTCGGCACAACACTGACTTGGTCACACACACAGACACACACGCACACACACAGTTCAAAGCAGCCAATTAAATGCAGACAACACCAGTTCATCATTAACACAGAGTCTCTCGGTGTGTATGCATTTGTGTAGACAGAGAGATCTCTAACCTTATGTAATCTGTGTATATCCTGTAGGCTTGTCATCTGTTGGTAAATTAATCATTAAGTCCTGCTGCTGCACTGAACCATCTCCGGCCTATGTTTTTTTTTCAAGCTGTGCTTCAAGCTGTCCTTTTATATAATACTAGAGCCTGGGTTTTTGGTGTAAAAATAAAATATATTTTCCGCCTGATTATAGCATCCTTATTAAACACCTCTGTGTTATTGAGATACTCTTGTTCTGACCTTTTTTCTATTTTTTGACAAGATGTTTTTTTTTTTTTGTATTTTGCAGAGCACTCACTGTGAGTCCAACTATTAAACACCTCTCCAGGAAATAAACCAAAATTAGACACAAACCAAAGAGTGCAGGCAACTGAATAGCATTTGGGACAAAATTAAGAGCTTATCCACAGGGGCATCTTCTGATGGCTTCAGTCCTCAGGGACTCATTGATCTTAGCGGCAGGTTTCATCTCAATTCCTGTCTTCCCTGCTGTTGCTTGCAGATGGTTATCATCCTTCAAACAGCTTAAAAGGTTACTTTAAAAAATTACCTTTATCAGAGTGAAAGACTTGAGCTTTAACTAAATATATTTTTCATCAGTCGTCGTCTTTTCTCTCTTTGCAAATGCTTTTGTCCTCTCTCACTGTTTTTTACAACACAGACTGTGGTAGCTGGGAGGTGCCATGGTGGCTGAGTGTGTGATGCCAAGGCAGCAGCCTGGTGCGGCAGTGACTGTGAGTCATAGCTCGCAAGAACATAGCAAGGAGCCATGGCACCAAGTCATTACCTCCCCCCAGACACACACACACAAAACAAGGGTCCAAGGAAGAAGGAAGAAAGGTGCAGAGCAGATACAAAAGTTTCTTTGACTCATGTTCCAATCAATATTTTGAACTGATGTGTTTTCCCTTTTCATCCTCTGGCTCTGTCAAGTTGTATATGTCTCTTCTGTGTGTATTTATTTATTCTCCACCAAGTTTCATCAATTCAAATCCACTGAAACACCAGGTCTTAGCACTGTCAAACAACACATACACAAACAACGAAGGAACAATCACCCAGACAAAGTGGCGATTGCTTTGTTTACATACTTCAGGGGAGGGTTATGCTGTGCTTGGTTGAAGAAATCTATGGTGGTGTGCCACATGCATAAATGTGTGCGTACCTTTTACGTCTGTGTGTCTGCATGCACATGTCAGTGTTCATAGATTACTTTAAAAGCCCATATTAATGATCTAGTGACGTGATTAGATGAAGAAATCAATGACTGTTCAGCACAATACTGCATGGTGGTTAGCAACACTGAACAGATAGAGACAAAGCGGATTCATGCAAAATATCTGGCATATTCAAAATATTTTATGTTGTTGTCACTGAGGGAAAGTAAAATTTGTGGTGGTGAGTGGTTTAGACTTTACTCAATACCAGTTTAGATGTCGTAATTATGAAACAATGAACATTTTAAAGTTCACTGAAGTCATAAGAGATGACAAAGCATAATTTATGTATACAGGCAGAGAGGGTGAAACAAAATCTCCTGCAAGATGCAAGTGACTGGTTCAAGGCGATACAGCCTCCCATTTATCGCCACAAAGCGACAAGTATTCACTGTCAGAATAAATAACTGTAATTAAAGCATTTTCTAGGTCCACAGTACAAATGCAAACACAAATTTTCTTAATATACATTTTCAACTGAGTGAAGTTAAATAATCACCTAAGAGTCGTAACATTTTGTGATTCTTGTGCCTCAAAGGTGAGGTTGTAAACAACACATGGGTTCCCAAGAGTAGAGTCCTTTCTTAGAGATAGTTTGAGAGATGTGGGAAAAACAGCATTCCTAAAAAAGGGTCTGTCTCCCTCTTGCTCGTTGTTTATTGAGGACACACCTGAGCCCACCTGTTAGTGATGTAAAACTACACCTGCGTGTGCTCTCCTGAGGCCACTGCTAGGGGTAACATAAGACACTGACACATTTTATCATCAGCCACAACTCATTAAAGTAAAGCGGTGCTTGCTAATGACTGTCTTAATCTCAGTTGCGTTTGTGAGAAGTTTTCTGTTGAGACAAATGGTTCACAGAGGACATTAATTCAGCATGTCTTTATAATAGGGTATGAGACAATGACTACAAACTAGATAAACTGAATTTTTTTTTTATTTTAGGTCAGGAATACACAC
>OMLM01000062.1:0-37627 GCA_900302695.1 Helostoma temminkii | reverse complement strand
ATAATTAATTAACATAACATAATAATTTTATGCAATAGTATATTGAAATTTGTGGGAGTTTGTACCATAGTTTGGATAGTGTCTAATAAAGTTTCTAAATCAAAAGTTAGGGTTCTGAGTATTTGTGATAGGCTTTTTTTAAACTATTTTATTAACCAAGAGATTGATGAATAAGCAAAAATGTAATTTAAAAAATTATTTAAAAAAATTAAATTAAAAAAAAATCAATAAAAAAATTATATATTGCACACTAATTGGTGGAAGATTGGTTAATAGTGTCTGTGCAAGTTCCTTCCAGTAGCCATGAAACACTGCTATGGTGAGGAGGTGATGAGTGTAAATGTGTGTGGTGGGTGCAGCAGTACTTGATCAGCGAACACTAGTTGTGATGCTTGCGCCCGTTGTGTGGTTTCAGACCAAACCCTGCAGGTCGCATTGGCTCCACAAGCCTGCTATTATGGTCAGCTTGTGGGGAGGAAATGTAATCTGGGGCTTAGAGTCCATTTCTCAGTGTCTGATATTCCTCTGAGAGGCAGTTGCTCTCATTTCTGTGTTAAAACTTGCAGCTGAACTGAACTAAAGTTGCCCGCAGCACTTGCTAAGCAATGCGAAACGGAGGCGTTGTTCAGAGCGCCTGACTCGTGCCTGCGAGTGAGAGTCGATTTGGCACCGACTTAATTACCTATACACACAGCTCTATTTGATGATGATTAAAGCCACTCACACACAGAGATTCACACACCTGCCCAGACACTGCCAGTCGCCAGCAACAGTCATTATGGAGACATTAAAGGTGATGATTATTAGATGATAATGATTACAAGGCTTTAAAGCTCGTGTAAAGGTAAACAGATAGAAGCGCAGTCTCATATATAGGAAGACAAGATTGCTGTGCCACAACCACGTAATTATTCCCAGTCAAATGACCACCCTGAGGGAGAACACAAATGATAGCTCTCTGCTTTGTTTTTGATTGGGAAAAACATAAAAGGTCTCCATAACAGATTCTGGTTTGTTCCTAGGTCCAATTTTGGTGATCATGTTCCACAGTTTGATGTTTGGTGGTTTCATGTTTTCACTTCATCTGAAAGACTACCCCTTCTAAGTCCACTGGATAACAGTAAAAATGCATTGCCAAAACCAATCTTTCTGTTGTTTATGAAGAGCTGCCATATTGGAGATCTGGAATCTATGTTTGAGTGTGTGCATCAAACATGACTTAGCTTTTGCCTTTTCTCCTTAAACTGGTCTCATGTGGTCTCATTTGTGTTGGACATTACATTCCTGAGGCTAACACAGGCTCCTGAGCTGAATGGCTCTGTTTTCCCTTCCTTATTTCACATCTCTCTCTCTTTTAATATGTATGAAGCCTCAGATGGCACAGGCTGTTCTCATGAATCTATGTCTATGTTTTCTTTCCATGGACTAATGATTGTCAGTCAGCTTCAAAAAAACAGAAGCAGATGAGATGTAGATGGCATTTTGAGCTTTATGACAAACACAGGTAGATGTCACTTGAAGAAATATATTAAACATTTACATAAGCCCATCTCTATTGGGTGGCTGTTTGTCTCTGCAAAGATTTTTGTAGACAAGCCCTATCTGTCACTGCATCTCAATGTAGCCTCACACCATCCCAGAGGAATACCAGCCTTTCAATTTATCCAGAGGGGAAATGGCTCCATCCAATCTGATGCCACCCAGAGTCAGGAAATGGCCTAATTTGATAAATACTGGATAAATGAGGGTGGGGGAAACTACAGTATTTTCGCTAAAGTCGCTACAAGCTGCACATTTGCTTCTGCTTGAGCAGTTACAAGAGTCTTGTTTGCAGTACAAAATGGTCATTAAAGCTGTTACAACTGTTCATTTAAAAAAAATAATGATGGATTAAATGAAAGGGGTCAGCACTGTGGAGATCATCAGTGTCTTTTAGCTTATTTAATCTAAACTCACAAGTTTTAGTTGGTGATTTGGAGATTTTACACTTTTATTAAAAAGGTGGCCAAAAACATAACTTCTAATGCATGCTGTTGTTGCTGTGTATCAACTGTATGTTTAAAATGGCAGGAGTATGCTAACATTATTGAGACATATCAACTTACAACATAATGTATGTCAGCGTTCACAGGTTGTTTCTGCTGCCCCCATAGGGCCAACAAATTTGCTATTTCAGATTTAAATTATATGTATTAATGCAAAACTCTGCCAATGAAATAGCATTTTCTGATGAGAAGCACGTAATTTTTTAACCAACATATCCCTTAAAAACAAGCTTCCAGCAGCCTTTGTGCTTTGTGGCGAGAAATCAAGCAGCAGTGCATGTTTCAAATAGGACAACTTTACCTCCACAAGAAGAACATAGGAGAACGATGTAGTTAGCTCAGGAAAGCTTGGGATTTTCCAAGCGCTCGTAGCAAAACCAATACAAACAGTGATTTGACTGTTGTCTGGGCTCTGTGAGATCCATCCGTTCCCTGCCTGTGAAAGTGATCTTTAATTGCCACTTGCATTAATGAGGTAGTAAATAAATGTCTTTTGTGTTTACACTAATGACCTCGAAAACCAGACAGTAAACTGTGGCCTAAGGCGTTCATTATCTCCAACCAGCCACCCGTGAAATACAACATGTGGGGGTTTATGTACGTACAAGCATGTGTACAGTATATGTATCTGTGCACGTTGGCCTATTTGCATGTTTATTTATTTATTGAATAATCTGCTGAATTGTGTGACTTAGTGTGTGTTCCCTTCAGAGACAACCCCAGGAATCTTCCTCAGGGCCTTCTAGACATCTGGCTGCAGATGGACAGCTTATACACCCAAGTAGGATGTCCAGTTAAGCTGCCGCTGTGCACATCATTACAAGCCTCCTCCGGCTTTGCTTGGAACTTTGATGAAACCCTATCGTTTGGTTCAGAGGGGTACAAATATGCTGTATATCCTTATACTACTTCCTCTCTGCTTCATCTCCCATCTGTTGCAGATTAGTCTTCAGTGTGTGTTTAGAGAGCTGAGCCTGTGGCTGAGCTCAACTGATAATAAACGCAGAAGGTTTTAGTCAGAACTGTCAGGTAGGTCTGAATTAACAGAGAGGCCAAATAAGGATATGGCTGACTAAGAAAAAAACTAGGACACAGAGACAGCAAGAAGGTAAGACAGGCTCCAAAATTACACAAAACAGCTTGTCTGTTTACCCGTGAACCTCAGGCGTGCTACTCAAGGGTCAGTGTGGAATGCCAACAGCAGCTGCATGGCCAAATTCACAGTTCATGGGAGAAGAAGGAGACAAACCTTCCGCAAAACGACCAGTCATGCCATTTTCCCTGTGATAGCGAGCTTATTTAAGCACAGAGCTCAAATCAACTTTCATACAACACATAGCCTCGGTATCTGACGCCCTTGTGGCATCCAAGCCTGCCACCAAAATGTTACTGCTGCTGTGCTGAGCTAAGCTGATATCACTCAGCTGTTTTGTTATCTGTCTCTTTTCAAAATTTCCCTCCCAATTGCTGGCTCAGTAGCCCGGTCGAACAAAAAGCGCCCTGGGAATGTGCTGTGGAACTAAAGGCTATATGGTTTCACACACACACACACCCTTCTTCACCACTCTGCCTTGAGAACTGTGCCAGCCTATGTGAGCCAACCTGCAGCATGAGTGTGACAAAGTGCCTCTGGGGCTGCGATCTTGGTCAGACAATCCGTTCCCAGCACTTGTTGTGGTTCCAAAGCTAAATTGTGGGAAAGTGAGGCTGATGGTTGTGTAATACATAGCCAGTTTATGTGTGTATGTATATGTATAAGTGTGTGTTCGTCTGTTCTGCTTGACTGATGTGCCATCCCTCCAGGATCCTGTCATTAAGCCTCTGTGTACACAACCCCAATCCCTGGCCTACATCTATCTCTTATACAAAATTCAAAGGGGATTCGCACACACACACATGCACACTGGCTTTCTCATATTAATCATGATGCAATGTTCCTGCTCATCTTGCATGCTATGTCATCATATTTAGCGGTTTTACATTAGCCTCTCTCCTTTTTGTTTTTTTTGTGCAGTGCTTAAATCTAGTTTGAGTGGCACAGCTCATTAGAAGCTGTGACTTCTGTTTCTTTTGGCTGAGACACACGGCAGTAAATCAATCAGATGGACTACATTGTCAAAGGAACTTCTCATGATAGCAGTTTCATTGCTGCATCGTTCTTGGTATCATAGAGGCCAGTATAAATATACAAACAAGTTTATTTGTAACGGATTCAGCTGGAGCATGTCACTTTCATTTTCCTGTTAACAGGAGCAAGAGAAACTGGTTTCTCTTGTTGTTGTTGCCTTACAGCTGTGTCCTAATAGTAGTTTGTGTATTTTACTTAAAAGAGCAGCTGGACTATTTCACCATGCATCTTTACTTTATTGAATGTGATCCTGAACCATGTGCTTTTTCCGCATTCAAGTGAGGCATTTTACCTGCCCATAACAACAAAACCATTTAGTTCTTGACATTTTTCATTTGTAACCTGCGTTAAAACCCGTTACTCAATCACTTCTGTTCAGTTATAGGTACCTGCCTGGTTTTTCTCTTCTGTAGAGTCTTATTTTGAGCCACACTTTGCACATGAGGCAACTTGATCGCAGAAGCCTGGGTTTTATTAAGACAGTTGAAACACACACGCTCCTTTCACAATGGCAGTTACAGTGAACTCTGGCTTTTATTAAAGAAGGAATGCATCACTTAACAATATCAAATTAATCTTGGATAGGACATACAAGTCTCTCTCTCTCTCCCTCTCTCTCTCTCTCTATTTCCATTTGACTTTACTTTAGGACAGCACTAGTTACTAGTTACTAGTTTTAGATTTATACAAAAATTACTGTAAACTAATAAATGCTAAAGTTTTCCCCTCGTCATCACATGAGGTGGTTAAAGTCAGTACTGTAACTTAAAAAAAATAATAATAATTTTTCCCTCCACCCTAAATTGCGCAAGTAGGAAGAACACAGTGTAAACTGCTCTTAAGGAGTGTTGTTTAATATTAACAAAAAAAATGAAGAGGTCTGTTGTGAAGAAGAGTTTGTGACAAAAAATAAATAAAATTAAAAAATCACCTGTTGCAGTATTAATATTTATACAGCCTAGGCTGCTGTGTGTATCCAGCATGACTGAAGAACATTAATTGCTGTCTCCTTTGTTGACATCATTTTGAAATGTAGAATAATACATTTCATCATCTAGCATCTATCATCACTTGTTTTTCCACTAAGGATATCTAACCTTTTAATAGTCTGATGAAACCATGCATATCCAAGAGGATACTTTGGCTTGGCAAGACATTTTAGCCTACAGGGACATCTAGGGCTTGCATGAAGAGAGATTCAGGTAAAGACACGTATTTAGCAGTTTCAATGAGATTAACTCTGCCAAATTGAAAAATTAGGACGATAATGAATAAAGTACACGTTGACATGTAGGACATAAGCTTCTATATTGTTTTTTACAACCCCATTTAGCCCTGAAATCATATAATTACTCAACCGACTCATTAGTCCGTGAGTAGTGAAGGGATTTGCAGAAAATCCACTTGAATGTCATAATAATTGGCTACATGTGTAGGAATATAGACAGCATCAAAAGCACAATAAAGATTGACAGATACACATGTAAAGCTGTACAGTAATTGCATTGAAGCAGCGATTATTTTTATTTTGCAATGATTTATTCAAAATGAAACACTTACTATTTTGGAAGAGAATGAATAGAGCATTCAATAGCAAGGGATGTTGGGATGTTTCCAAACCCAAAACAAACCCACATAGCTTTATTGATTTTATGACAAAGCACTCAAAACACTGACTGTGAACACAAGCCCCATATGCAAAGGTTTCCTGTGTAGTAAGTAAATACGCTAAACTCCACTAAGGCTGTCCAGTTTACCTCATACTCCATCCCTACTGTATCAATACAAAATACAAAAAACTACACTAGCCTGCAATGTTAGCAACTCCACGAACCTGTAGTTGCTCAAATTGTAACATGAGCATGGATAGGTCAGTCATTTCTGCTTGACTGGTCAGTTTTGCAGCTTCTTTTTTATTGTAATTTTATAACTAAAAACTGTTTAGCACGTTTGCCATCCTAACTTTGTATGCTATCCTGCTAACAGTTGCTAATTAGCATTAAAATCACCCCTTTATGATTACATGAATGCTTATGCTTTGCAGTTATTTGATCAAAATCAAAATGTTTAAAAAACATTTTGACCAGATGGTGGTGCTAAATAAAAAGTCACAGGAATGACTAAAATCATTAATATCATTAATGTTGGTTCAAGATGTTATGGTAGTCTATCCAGATGTTGAGATATGTTGTAGAAGTAGAAATGATGTTGATCAGTTGGAAGCGTTAGATGTAAATAAAACATCTGGGCACCATCAATGTGTATGTTTGTTGTAATCTGTTCAGTAGTTTGTGAGATGTTTTAGTTTGGGCCAAAAATTTTGCCATCTCTAAAGATACATTTGCATTGAAAATGGTATAGGATGTGTTCTGAGCAAGAAGAATCTGGACTGAAGTTTCGATCCCAATACCAAAGGTCTTATGCCAGTAATGTGACAATTTCCTGCCTTTTATAGCACATTTATTGCCTCCACTATTGTCCCAGAGTGTAGGTAACACCCTGCAGTGGTTAACTAATTTCAGGGAGGGTTTTATGACCAGGAACCTTAATCACACTCTGGCGTGACCACTGAGCAGCACTTACACAGACCTGATATGCAGCAGCGAGTGAGCTGGTGGACCTTGTTAGCAATGTCTAAAGATCCATTTCCTGGTGTGAAGGGCTGCTGAGAGGTGTCTGTCAGTGTGAAGAGGCTGAATGGTGGAATCACAATGGATGTGAATTGAGATGTGGATCTAAGGTCTTTTTGTGAAGCAGTTATGCATGTAAGCTGGGTTGTCAGCTGTTGTGCATAAGGCCAGTATAAAAGGGACATGCCTGATTAAAATCAGAAAGTGAGACAGATACTTAATGTAGGGATTTTTCATGTATTAATAAATGTGTTCATATGACACATGGCTATGGAGACTGATAGTTTAAAATACATTACGTCATATGAAGTCACAGACAGGTTTCATTAGAAAATTAAGTTTCACTTGTAGCGCCCCGATAGCGTTGTATTTGCCTGGACTTGTCAGCTATGGTTCAGGAGTGTTATGTGTTGTGTTAGGAACTTTTTCAGTATTATTCCTAAATATCCCTCTTTGCAATCCCTGAGTAGAACATGTCTTGCTGATTGGCAATAGTATACTTCAAATGAAGTTCTTGGCACATTGTCAACGCTCCAACCCCTCCCTTCACACATTTTTTGAGGTCAGAATCGGGGGCACTGAAGCAACAATTTGTGTGATTTTGCAAACTGACAATGTGACAAATGCAGCTACTTAATGCAGTGAGTGGTTTTTCATGTTTTTCATTTTTCATGCAGACAGTCTGCCACATTTGATGCACCCATAGGTTGTGTAAAACTACGCACTGTCACTGCCATTGTGTCTTTCTTCTCTTTTTCACACTTTTCTTTTATGGTTAACCTTTTAGAAAAGCTGAACAATTTTGTCCTGGTCAGACATTTCAAACATACCAAACCTTTATAGAAGATGAGACGGGCAACATGGCTGTTTATGCTCAGGCTACTGTCACTATATGCCATCTCATTTGTATGTATGTGTTTTTATATGTTCATTGTAATTTACATGACCACCATAACCTCCACTATTTAATATGAACATACATTTGCGCTGAAGGTTGTCATTGAATGTACTCATGTAATTTCTAACATTGAATCCTGTTGGTTTTAATCCAATGAAGAAGCTCTGTTTGCATAATCTTGTATATTTCAGCATGTATTTGCACTTTCCGCTACTTTAACATCAGGAATGGTCTCTATGCTCCGTTTGAGTTTGACTTTTTATGACAAACTGTCATGCAACACGCACAGACATGTCATTGTCCTTGTTGATTTCTGCTTTGAACAACCAGAGGGATGTCTGTCTTGATATTTGCATTCTAAGGGATCAGTTAAACTCCCTCTTGCCTCCTGGGGATGAAACACAGTGCTGTAGTAGAGTCCAGGTGTGAATGACTGTTGTAAATGAAAATGAGGCACAACCCAACGCTTCTGCTCAGCACAATAGAGGTTAAGAAAAAGTGAAATTGACAGTTGAGTTCTGTCCTATTGTATAGGTGAAATTGTGCTGCCAAAAGGAATAAGTGTGCCGGGTGTGTTAAAGAACGTGTGTGTGTGCAGTCAGTGTGTAGTCTAGACTTGGTCTTGGATTTCAAGTACAGAAAAGGCCACTAGATCTTGTCTGAACCTCAGTCCAGATCCTTTGCCAAGGAAAAAAGAAAATTCTGCTTAAGAATTGCTTTGAGAGACTTGATCAAGGGTTTATGTCTAAATTATTTCTGACTTTCATAACTTTAGGGTTATTTTGAGCAAATAGCATCCTTTCATTTCATACTGGACATCAACCAAAGCTTCCTCTGAGAGTTCAGAAATAAATGTTTTCAAAAGCTGGCGCATGCATTGGCATTTCATAAATTATAAAGTGGTATTATGATTCATGATTAGTACTAATCATAAATGAGTATTTTAGATGATTCATTTTCATTTTCAGTCTATCTGTCATTACAATATGTGTTGTAGAATATAAAGTCTGGCATCTATAGATGCTTGTGAAAACCCAAATAACGCTTCAAAGATTCCAACATAGAAATGCCACACTAAGGCCATATTGTTAAAACTGTTCACTTGTGAGCATTTATATATATGTGCCATGTGTTTGTAGTTTTAGTGCTGAGGTCAAAAGTCACTGCATAAACCCTCCATTAGTTAGTTCCTGCTCATCAGCCTCAGACATGTGAATGAGAATAGGGCATCATCCATTCAACACATGTCCAATGGCTTTGGAGAGTGCTGAAACTGGATTTCTCTTCCTTATAATGACTAAGACCATCTAAGACCTTGCTTATGTTGTGAAGGAAGGAAGCTGCAGAATAATTACTGTGCATTCTCATGTTATGTAAAAGGCAACATTGTGTTTGTTCTTCTTTTAATGGTAGAAGGTTCGTGTCTCTTGTCTGTCTTAGAATTCAAAATCCTCTCCCCATTATGTTCTGTGGCTTAAAGGGATAAACAAATGGGCACCAACAAGACAAACAACATTACTCAATTAAAAAGAATTTCTGAAGTTTTTAGCTGCGTCGCACCCTTTCCTCTCTTCTGAGAGGAAACAGAGGAGACAGCAAGGTCAACTGTCCTCTTGTGTTTTCTAAAGAACCATGGGTCCCTGGCCACAAGCCCAGGCTCAGTCTGAAAGGCTGATATCTGTCTATTGTCTGGGGAAAAGCCACTCATCTTCAGACCTGTCCACTATTCACGCCAGAGCATTCTATCCCCACTCATTGTCTGTTTTTGCTTTTGCTATCTGAATTAAGTACTTGTCAGTCACAAAAATAGATATTTTCTTTCCTACCCATCTGCCTGAAACACGATTTCCAGAGCTTTTGAAATGTATATCCAGATAAATATCTTAGGAAACCTAATGCACATCTTTCTGAGGGCTCAACACAAAGTGGTTTTTGCAGAGCAGCGCCAAGACCCCTGGAAAACCTGAGAGCTTTTCTGAAAGGTTTACCCTCTAACTGAACGTCCAAGCTCCTCTCTCAATTTCAAATATGCATAAGCATGCCAGGAAAGATGGCCTTCATGGCAAAGCACATAGACAGTCCTATCTGTAGGCACACAGAACACCTCTTGCTCCATTTCACTTTAAGCAGTCTTCCCCAGAGTCATTTCTCATTTTTAACAGGTAATTTGGCATGTGACAAACAGCTCTGTTGCCCTCTCTGCAAGTCACTTTGTGGGGTTGTCAGGGGAGAGCGCGTCTTTGTCTGCTGCACAATTGAGTAAACTCATCTGTCATTTTAGACAATTTAAAATTAAGCCATTTCTGCTTTTCAGCCTTTCACAATGAAGGTGGGGGTGGGAAGTTGCAGAGCTTGTGCTAATAAATCACATCAAACTTCCCTTAAGCATATCAAATTTTAAACGCTAGTTGTTTTTCTTCACTGCGTTTTGTGTACCTTTCCTGGGCAATAAGTGCAACATTTCACACTGTGTAGTTAATAATGTAGGTGTCAGCTTTTTCACATGGTGGATCATATTTTGAACAAGACTCTTCACTTCTAGTTCTGCCAGATTGTCAGGAGTTTCCTGAAGTTAAAAGCTGTGTAGCAATAGTCATCTGTACAGGTTGAAGTCATGGACGAAATATTGAACAGGCCTCAGGGCCTGGAAAGGTCGTAGGGGGGCTGGGGCCCCTGGGCCAGAGACTCGGTATGAAGTAACTACTAATGTTTCTCTTTTAAAAGTCATAGAGCTCAGTTAAATGACATGGAATAACTACAATAAGACAAGAAATGACTATAAAGAGATGCAAAATACTTACAAATGACACATCATTTGTAGTGATATTGTGTTACTTTCAGTGTCTTGGCCCCCTGAGTGTGGGAGGCTTTAAATCGTCTGTGCTCAAGAGCTCTTTTACTCATAATCCTTCCATAGTGTGTGAGAGATGAGGACAGGGGACCCCTATCCTCTCACTCATTCTCTTGTATAGGAAGGGGGTGATGGTATCAATGGCAGAGAGGTCCCCTGTGTAAGAATTTCCTGAGATGGATGACTAGTCTAGTATTTAAGTGGAAAAACACAAATCAGTTAAATTTGGAAAAGGAATATGACTATGCATAAACGATCAAATGATTTGGCTTCGGGATAATGGAAAAGTCGGGCCAGGAACACTTCACATTAACCATCATGTGATCTAATCAGCAGCTGAGTGCATATTAATGTGACATTACTAGAGCAAATGACATGAGATGTATCAGATGGGATGATCTCATTTGCATTATAAATAGACTTTTGTCTTAGAGGGAGATGAGGAGCAGTGGATCATAATTATAATGCAAATTACTTGTGTTGCAAAAGTTTTGAGGAAGACAGAAAGAACGAGACATAGTAAAGTAAGAGAGTAGGGTGTATATGTAATCTGGCTCTTAGGAATCCTGCAGCCACATTGGGGGGTAGGGTGGGGTGGAGGGTTTGGTGTCACTGTGGTGGAGGAAGGGGTGAGAGAGAGACAGAGGGAGGGGGAGTTGTTGACTCTGAAGTGTGTGTGTGATTGAAATGCAGTGGCAGGCGATTTGCTCTGGAAGGGAGGAATGAGGGAGGGGCTGATGAGGCTTGGCTGCCCCAAGAGCACACACACTCACACACTCACTCCCACACAGTCACAGGGATCCGAGACGCTCCAGATAAAGACATCACCTCTCTGCCCTCTGTCTTTGCTTTGTTGGAATTCCAAAATTCTCAATCACTAAATGAGTTGCTCCTCAGCTGCAGAGTGAGAGGCACGTCTTTCAGATTCCCCCCTCACCACAGCTGATTTTTCAAAAGGCTGAGACGTTGGGGGAATTCTTCCTGACTGAGTGGGATCTGGATCTGATTAGAGCCTGGGTCTGTTGAGCTTGATGCTGCAGACATGTAGCCAGAGCTGGAGCTCTGTGTGACTGGGGAATTGTGGAAATGAATGAACGCTTTCTGTGTAGGTGGAAAGAGAAATGCTTTTCCTTGAGGTAAGAGAAAAACAGATGAAACTCTTAAATGTAAAGTAGTTTGTGAAATGAAGAGACTTTTATGTCTGGAAAATATGTTCTGTTGATGATTTGTTGGTGAAGAAGCATGACAGGGATTGTGTCCAACAGATTTGCTTAGTTGAAAGTGTTGAAAAGAGCTGAAGAGGATGAATGACTAAGCTTAGCTCAAGATTAAAGTGCAATGTGTCTGAGAGTTGACCCTGCATGTGGTATGTGCATGGATGTATGTCTAGAAGATGTATGTCTAGTGTTGTGTTTTTGTGTATAGACAGCAATGAGGTGATTGTATGTATGTTCAGGTGGTGTCCCTCTAGCTGTGTTAAATCTCCTGTACACCTCCTGACACCCTCTTGGTCTTATAATAACAGTCTTCACGAGTCAAAGAATGATGAACTCGGCCTTTGAACTCCACAATATAATATTTTTTTCAAGTAGATGGGAGAATAGACTTTTTTTTACTGATATTTGTACCAACAAGTACTCGGTATAGTAGATCTGTACTTTAAATTAACTGGTAACTAACACTGGAACTATGTACCAATATTTTATAACCATAATAAGAAATGTAAATAATAAAACATCTGCTTACTGTGGGAAAATATACTTTAATTTAAAACTCATACTTACAATAAATTAAGAAGTTTTCCTTTAGTTCACCTGGACTCTGTTCATTTGAAAATAACATTTTGCCAAACTAATTCCTCAAGAAAGAGAGTCCCTTTAAAAGTGTCTGTCATAAGGGGGAGTTTCACACAGTTAACCGTTAGCTGGCTACATCTGGCCAATGTTTACACAGCCCCGATGTTGTGAGTCTTTAAATGCCTTTTTCAAATAAGTTTCCCTTTTAACCCCCTCTGTCTTAACCTGTCATGGCTCCACTGCAGCTAAATTTTAGAGGAGGAATAGTTGGACATTCTGTTTGTGTTTTTGACAAGGACAGCTATTGTGTTATTGCCAAGAGGTGACATGGTGAAATGTGAGTTGCTGTGTATGTTGGCTCAGGAATCTGCAGTCACCTTTTCTCCATAGAATGTGGGATGAGAGGCAGGAGAGCTGTTGGGCAGAGGAGGAAAGACACAAACCATAAAATTTACTGATTGTTTTGACAATTCATTAATGTTTTAGTTTTTTTCAAGCAAACATACTAGAATATTTGCTTTAGCTTCTGTAAAGGGAGGATTTGCTGTTTTATCATTTATTTGTATTGGCATAATATAATATAGTGTCAATCTGTGATCTTGGTACAGTTAATGTTAATGGAATATTTCACACAGATTGATTAACTGATAATGTCAGATTGGAAAAATAATGGAAACAATAAACATTTTCCTTATGCATAAGACAATGTTTGATGTTTTAGGCACATTCCTTTCTAAACACGTTTAATGGGACAAAGCTTCTTCATTACCTAATATAGTCAGTCTGGTCATGGCTGTATTGAAAAATATGTTTGTTTTGTATTGCACAACTTCGCTTTAAATCCTACCTGCACTCATATTTTTGTGCTTAAAAAAGAAGAAATGCCATTTGTTCTTAATATCTTACAAACAACCATAGTGTAATAGATATAATTGCACAAATAATCTTATGAAAAAAGAAATAATCTAATTGCACCACTTATGGGTTTTAACTAGCTTAGATGAGATAAAGCCAAAGAGGTAAGGAAAAGCTTGAGTCATAATATTATCTGTCCTACCATAAATCTGATAGATTAGACACTGAAGAACAAAGCAACACTCAAATACCCTTTTGTCCTGTGATAAGAGCTTTGGTTTGACTTTAACAGCGATTCTAATCTGTGTATTCACTGTTTTGAAGCCCTGGGCTTTCTTCAGTTGTATTCTAACAGGAATGCTATTATTTCCCTTTTTATTACTGGGTTTGACTACATGGTGAGGTAAGGGTGAGCAGAGAAGTGACTGTTCTACCAGGATGGGTCAGAAGAAGGAAAGATTATATTTTAGTTTTGCTTCAGTACAAAGACAGCATGTACTTTTATTAATTATATATATATATATGTGTATATATATATATGTGTGTGTGTGTGTGTAGCTTTTTGGTTTAAAAGTAGACAAATGCTTTAACTGTTAACACGACATTTTCTCAAAAATGGAATAACCATTTGTTATTTTTACAATACATTACTGGGTACTAAATTGCTTTTTTAAGCAATAAGTCAGTGATAAAGTTCAGTCTCCCTAAGAAAGGGACTTTCACCTAGACCAAGCATTGTTCTGAAATAATTTCCCTGAGTGCTCTACAGTCGTAGTTAACAGGCACGTTTGGTCAATAGCGGCCATGAAGACCTTAACACCCACGATAGTGCTGTTTTTGTGTAAAAGAGCTAATCTACATACTGTTGCAAAGGGCCTATGCGAAGTTTCTGTCTGTTTTTACACAAACAAGATCTATTCTACTTCAGATTTACATGTCAAAGAGGCAGAGCTGAGTGGGCCAGATCACCTATGGCTTTTTCAACACCTTGAGACCAAAGCTCTGTTGTTATCAGGCTGAGAGGGTTCTCAAGAACATGGATGCTGAGATAAGAAGGCTACCGCTGAAGGCGGGGGACACAGCAACAAAAGTGATTAATCCCTATTCATGTAACCACGTAACTGTTATCATTGTGTGAAGCTGACAGTCTGGGTGGATGTATGTAGATTATTTTGAAGTTTGACAGCAATTATGCTTTTTTTTTCTTTTTAAAGGTGATTTCCTGTACATAGATACATAAATAGCTCTACATAGAAATGACCTTGTTTTTAAATAAAATCAGATTTTATAGCATCTAATTGCAATACAGTGTAGACATTGTTAAAAGGACTATTTACATACATGCATACAAAGCCATATTATATGCAAACATGAATACAGTCTTTCTATACTTAATTATATTTGCCAATGCAAGTTTATTAATTTAAATAGATAATTATCATAAGAAAACCTTGTTGCAATAATGGTAACACAGCTGAAGACATGGATCTTGATGGTAATTCCCAACTTTCCAAACTTTTGACTGGTAGTGTATGTCACAACCTAAGATATTTAGTGACAGAAGAAGATATCTGTTGCAATATTTATGCATTTATTGCATATATTTATTATGTTACATCAAAACATTGCAATTCTACTAATTGCCAAACAATAACACATTTCTTCTACTTTATGTGTGGTTGAAGTTTACCACACTGGAATAAATATGGTGTGATTTTCCATTAGATCATCCTTTGTCTCAAGTGTTCATAGATGGTGGGCAAAGACTATTTTGGGCTTTTTGTCAAGGATGATTATGTAATGGATAAACAAAGGAAGTATGACATAATTAATTAAAAGGATGGGAACCAACATTCATTATTCTCGAGTGTGACACAAGAATGTGAAAAAAACTGATTGTAGGCCTGCTTTTAAAAGGCATAATCTATCCCACTCCTTTATTTTTTTCAAAATGTGATGGTAAACTGCTATGTCATTGTTGGGATCTAAACAGTTACCTGGTTGAAAAAGAACGGAGATTAAACGTAATTGGCTGATTGCTGGTATTTCTGACATTCGCAGGATTTCAAAATAAGTAACAAAAAATCCTACATCAGCAGTGTCCCAGTCTTTGAATGACAAGAAGTGAAAAGGTAAAAGCCAGAGCTATGATATAATTAAGAAAAAGTAGCAAGCAAACAGAGGAGGGATACAAAAGTAAATAAAATATGAAAGGTAGGATCTGTAAATGGGATTCCTAAATCCTCCCTTTTGTTCACAGCACCCGAGTGTGATGAATCTGGAGCGCAGTGAGAGGGGTGAACGTCCTCCTCCTCCTCGAGGCCCAGACATGGAGAGTCGTACTGGGGGAAAAATTGGGAAGATATCAGTGGGCTTCCAGAGGAGCTCCACATCAGATGATGACTCTGGCTGTGCTTTGGAGGAGTACACCTGGGTGCCACCGGGACTGAGGCCTGAGCAGGTATGACCTACTGATCTACTTGAAAAGTCAAAGTCAAATTTAAGTTCACGCTAAACATTAATACTCACACAAAATAACAAATTCGAACCTCTGCTCTGCTGTGTTTTGGGTGTGGAGAGATTTCTCTGCCAGGTGTCTGGAATTGGAAAGAGACTGACATGTTTGCCTCGCAGTCACAAAATAAGAACATATATAGCAGCTGTCATTTTCCAGTGATATTCATGCTCTTGTCTCCTCGAATCCAACCAAAAGGCTGCAGCCATACCACAAAAAGAAAATGACAATATGGAGTCAAATTTAAAATGATAAGAGACAGTGGAAATAAGTGTATGAAACTTACCAATAGACTGGAATGGACTATGTTTTGTCTTTTTAAAAGTCATTCAGCTGTTTAATTCATTTGTCTTCATCTGCAGGTCCAGATGTATTTTTCATGTCTGCCAGAGGACAAGGTGCCGTATGTCAACAGCCCCGGAGAGAAGCACAGGATCCGACAGCTCCTCTACCAGCTGCCGCCGCATGACAACGAGGTACAGATAATGAGAGAGGCAGTGACAGGGTGTGTGAGACAGGAGACGGGATGAAAGAGATGGTCTGCGGCAAATAGGTGAAGCAAGTCTGCTGCCTCTAAACCAGATGTGAAAAAAAGTGCATTCTTGTGCAACTCGTGTGCAGTTACGATAAATTTACCAGTAGATTAAATTTTTCTTGCCAACATCAACATTATGGGCAACTGCAGCCTTGAAATTACCACAAAAAGAGCATTAACCTCGAGTCTGGTGTAAAACTAAGACTAATGTCAAGCCAAGATGTAACTAATACACCATCTAATCTAAACTAAAAAAGGAAATCATACATGCTAGAAATGAAGCTGTTACTCTTATACCCAACACACTTCATCATGATTTGACTTATAATATCTCCGTTTGGAACCAATCACAGAATCTTGAGGCTTGTAAATTACATCTCTGCGTCCAGCTAGTAGAACCAAAAACAACAGAAGTCTAGCCACTGATTCTCATTATCAAAAGCTGGAAGCCAGATCGTCATGAATCACTCTTTAACATGCTGTCAAAATCTGATTAGTGGTTTCAGAGATACTGAAGCTGATGAAAGCATTGAGTGGAAAGAGTTATATTTGCTGAAAAGCGGCAGTTGAGCCAACAAATGGCAAGTACGGAAAGATAGCAGAATGTGTAATAGCAGCACATAAAATCGGCCCACTAATTTCTGTCTGTTGCACAGAAAAATCTATTTTATTGTAATATAACCATTACCCAGCTAATGTTTGCTGCAATACAGGGAAAGCATGCAACACCAGAACTAGGTTTTTGCTTTGACCAATTATTGAATTCAACATATAAGGAAGAATATGCTATTTCTTTTTTTCTTATGTTACATAGTCCTATTAAAACTCAGCAAAACCTAGTGCTGGCTAATGTACCTTAAGATAATTGCCAACATTTGAGAAAAACCCAGCTGTTGCTGAAAGAAAGGCAGCAGCTGAGTAAAGCTTAGAAAATCGTACTTGCTTTTTTCTAATAAAACTAAAACAATGATCACGTCCCCTCTTGTGACAGTAAAGCACATGCCAGCCTCTTTTGTATAATAGCTTTATGGTGTGTAAACCAGCAGTCCTTTCACATCTGTGTTATCTGTGGAGGGGTTATCACCAGGAGGGTGGGACAAGGAGACTACTGTCAGACAGTGACCACCTCTGTATACACACATGGAAGATACACAACAGATGCACTCACACACCCTCAGTGTTTGACTGGGTGGTTTTATGATATTTGTCAGCAGACCTGGTGGTTGAGGAACAAACCGCCGGAGGATTTCGTGGATGTATAAGTGCTCTGTGTGCTCTGTGTGTGTGAAAGGAAGACGCAGTGAGTGTGTCCATGTGTGTGTGCATGAGCTAACACACTGGCATCATTTACTGTTGTTTAGGGAACAACTGAGCTGGTTGTTAGGATAGTCTTAGTCTTTTATCTGGGGCCTTCATCACCATCTCTAAACACAGAGGAAGGGTTTGTGTATCACTTGTGCCATCCTTTCAACGCAACCTTGAGGGGAATTAGCTTTAATTAAACCCATTTACAGCCATATATGGACTGCCTGTGATACACCTCCCCAATGTTGCATGCAAAAGATGAAAGACAAATCATGAGCGGTAATAGCTTGGTGTATTTTAGGTGCAATTTCACATTCTCTGAACTGACTTTTGGTCTTAACTGACCTCTGTTTTTGTCTTTTGTGAACTAATCTCTTCTCTGCTTTTTGCCAGGTGCGATATTGCCAGACTCTTACTGAAGAAGAAAAGAGGGAGCTGCACATGTTCAGCGCCCAGAGAAAGAGGGAAGCACTGGGGAGAGGAACACCCAAGATCCTGCCTCGAGCTCTACAACACACCCGCTGTGAAAATGTAGGATGCCACACATTGATACCTATGAGTGCACATGCATGCATACGCTCACATTAAGACCACTTGCATGATTTAGTGCTCATATAGGCGTAAGATAAACTAGGAAATCAGCTGGTGGGTATTAAGTTATTTATATCACAATCAGTTAACACACACTGTTCCATCCCAACGCATGGCTGCTAGAGAGTCTGATTGGCTAACACAATGGCTTTAATCATGGACATAAACTTCCTCATTAGGAAGGGAGAGGAAGTGGGGAAATTGGGAGGCTCATGTTCAAGCCAAGCGGAGAAGCAAGTTCCTCTCAAAGAATTTGGCAAATCCATAAGGCCACATGACAGAATTGAAAAGCAAGCTTTTCCAAAACAGTATGTGGCAGTTAATTTTACATGTACTGGTAGAATTATATGCAGATCAGTCCATGTCATGCACCCTTCAAAACCTGCAACTAGGTGCATCCTCTGTGGACAAGGTTCTTTAGGGGCATGCTATATTCTAAATGATTTTTGTTTCTGGAATTTGGGGGAAACTGACATCTAGGCTTTGTTTAAATAGTCTGGTTAAAGTTATAGTGATCTATGAACAAACAGCATTGGAATCAATCACTAAAATCTGACCTCTGTTTGATTTGGTGATGGCCACAACAAACATCCAGTTCCATTCAAACTGGCCTTGATTGCTGAAAAAAACTTTCTTTCAATTCAACAAACATAAATATTAGTGTAATGCAGCTCTGACCATGGAGTAAACCATATCCTCTGTAAGGCATGCAGTAAGAAAAGGCCAGCCACATTAATTCCCCAGACAGGAAGATCAAGTCTGTCAACACTCAAACACAGATGCTAACACAAAGATGCAAGGTCTGGTCACACTCGCTGAACTGACACCAACAAACGCAAATTCTTACACATGCATATATATACTGGTATGCTCTGCAAACACCCACACTGTAAATCTAAAACCGGTCTATTATTTTTCTATATAGTACAGGCACACTGAAATACTGATGAAAACTTTTCATACATGTTCTCAAAAAAAAAATATGGGACATGGAGACATGGCCATACACAAACAAATGTACACATGTTCACACACACTTTGTCAGGCTCTAGGTTCGTGATGCTGTAATTCCCAAGGACACAGAATACCTCCATATCCAAAGGCCTCAGTCTGCCCACCCTGATAATAATGGTTAACAGCTGGGAGTGCTATTCCATAGCTATGACCAATGAATGCCTCATAGCTCTGCTGTGTTATAAAAAAAGACTTGAGATTGCTTGTTCAGACATGCTTTTGGCAATCTCCATGGGGTCATATGATCTTCTGACTCAAGACCAAGGCCGGTGTGTTTTGCTTTAGGCTTAAAGGTGACCAGTGACCAATACTTAATTTTAATTAATCCATTTTAAATAATCCATTCACATCCAATCATATTCCAACTTAATATAAGAAGTTCTATTTTGGAGAACCAGAGGTGGGGTCAAGTGCAATCAATCTGTCTTAAATGGCAAGCTATATTTTTGTTGCCTTGAAAAGATTAAACTGCATTGTGACAGTGTTAACAGCTGTAAATGTATCTATGTGATGACTGGCACCACTGAGTATTTCACTGATCTCTTTTGAATGTATCATATTCCTTTGGTGCTTACAGTAGCATCACCTGTTGTTTGATCTTCTCTCTTTTAGCATTAGTGCAAATAATATATCTGCAGATATGATATACTTTGAATAGATAGATAATATAATTTTGAAATGTCATTCCTATAGATGATAGTCTGTTTATCTCCACAGTTTAAGTCCCAAAGCAGCATATTTGTCACTAAATGTATTAATAATCATACAAGGAAGGTTATGACCAATGTGCTCTGCCTAAAATGAAAATCTCGTGGATTATTCTGTTGTTTTTCTTAGTGTGGCGGAGGCATCAATGGAGGGGAGATGGCAATTTTTGCCTCCAGGGCAGGACCAAGCCCATGCTGGCACCCATCATGCTTTGTGTGTACTACGTGTCAAGAACTGCTTGTTGATCTGATATATTTCTATCAAAATGACAAGATCCTTTGTGGAAGACACCATGCTGAGCTTCTCAAACCACGATGCTCTTCTTGTGATGAGGCAAGTTGTAGAAACAGTTGCATAATCCAGTGCCATTTGTGTTTTACTGTTAGCCATAGAGCTATACACAACTGACAATGGTATGCATGTTTCCCTTTAGATCATTTTTGCAGATGAATGCACTGAGGCAGAGGGTCGCCACTGGCACATGAAGCACTTTGCCTGTTTCGAATGTGAGACAATGCTAGGTGGGCAGCGCTACATCATGAAAGATGGGAGGCCTTACTGCTGTGGCTGTTTTGAGTCACTGTATGCTGAGTACTGTGAGGCCTGTGGTGAAAATATTGGTAAGTTATTCTGTAGTTGTGTTTTGTTTTTTTTTGTTTTTTTACAAACCCTGCAAAATGCTACACCTAATGCAATGCTCTCCTCAGGTGTTGACCATGCCCAGATGACATACGAAGGTGTACACTGGCATGCCAGAGACCAGTGCTTCTGTTGTGCCCAGTGCAAGACATCCTTGTTGGGCTGTCCCTTCCTGCCGAAACAGGGACGCATCTATTGTTCAAAAGCCTGCAGCCAGGGAGAGGATATTCATGCCTCTGACTCGTCTGATTCTGCGTTTCAGTCTGCCCGCTCCCGTGAATCACGGCGCAGTGTCCGCATGGGGAAAAGCAGCAGGCCTGCTGAACAGTGGAGACAGTCACAGCTGTTTAATCCCCCTGCCACAGCCCCTTCATTTGAGTACAAGTTTGGGGATGGAGATGGTGATGGAGATGCAGATGGCAGAATTGATATTGTTGGGCGTAAGTTGGCCCATCTTGGCCAGGAGGAGGACAGGTTTTGGAGAGAGCGGGAGGAGCAGGATGCTGGGGGTGAGGAGGATCCAGAGGAGTGGGCCCAGCATGAGGACTATATGACTCAGCTTTTGCTCAAATTTGGTGACTGTGGGATACTTCAACAGCCATCACTAAAATCTCCTAGCCCTAGCAGTGATAGAAACAGGATAATAAGTGTATCTGACCCCTGGCTAAAGCCTGATGCTACATCAATGGGGGTTACTGCCTGCCCCACGCCTGCCAGTCCCACCCAGAGCCACACTTCCAATCAATCTAGAGCCAACAGCCCTGGACTAATGAGCAAGAAGCATTTGCCTGAAATGTACTGGGCCCAATCCCAGGATGGTTTGGGAGACTCAGCTTATGGGAGTCACCCAGGACCTGCCAGTGCCAGAAAGATCCAAGAACTTGAGTTGGACCAGGATCAGGATCAGTCTGTCAAAGGAAGGCAAGCCTTCTGGCCAGACACCAGGCAATGGTATGAAGACTCCCTAGAATGTATTGCTGACGAACTGAGGAAAGCTGAGCAAGGTGTTGGAGACTCCATGGACTCCCTTGCACTATCAAACATCACTGGTAAGAAGAGTAGTGTTTATGTGCATTCAGCTGGAAAATGTTCTTGCATTCTAAATTGAGCATCTGTTCAAAACGTCTTTCCTGTTCCCTTTTTTTAGGTACATCAGTAGATGTGGATGGCAGGGACAGACCTATAGTCTATACCCTTGCCGTGCAAGGACCTTCGGTGGCAGATGACTGTGAGAAGATGAGCAACATGGGAACCTTTAACTCTTCTCATCTTCACCACAGTAGCAACTCTCTGAACCTTAACGCAGAGAAAGAAGATGAAGAGGCAGTGTTGGCAACAAGGGCAGGCAACCCAGGGGGACTTCTCCCATTGTCCCCACATTCAGAAGGCCTTCCTCCCTCCTTTGTTCATGCACCAGCTCTGAGGAGGAGCAAGTCGCAGTCCAGGCCTTCTCAGATGGTGAAGTTCTCAGAAGATACTGTTGACAATGGGTATAATGATGGGTTTGAGGTCAACATTAGAAAGCATCCCATGAGTGAAAAGCCTCAGCGCAGGGTATACTGCCCAGACGAGAAGGGGAGAGAAAGAAGCCGCCCAGTGAGCCACCATGGGCGCAGCAGGCAACACCACCGTCAAGGCCGGCACCACAGGAGCCGCAAAACTCGCTCAGACAATGCCCTTCACATGGTGCCTTTGGAGAAAGCACAGAGGCCATATGTGCCCCAGCAACAGGGTCTGGTAAACCCTCCATGTGGTGCAATGCTCTTGCAACATCCTCCACACAGGCTGCCGCTGGCATACTCCCAAACCCGATCTGACTATATGCTTCGGGGCTCAACTCAAGGAGAGCCACGTGTTGAGCATTTCATGGGTCTCTACAGAGATGAGGATGATTGGTGCTCTACATGCTCTTCCTCATCATCAGACTCTGAGGAGGAGGGCTACTTCCTTGGCCAGCCAATCCCCCAGCCTCGAGCTGCTGGGCGCTACTATGCTGAGGACTACCCAACAAGGGTCTTAGCCCTCTCCTCCCAGAATCATGCCTCACAGACTGGTCGCAAGAAGACCCACCGATCCAAAAACTGTATCATCTCCTAGTAGTTAAGACAGGGTAACTGCATTACAATCTGCACTACATTAAGCAATACAGTCAAATTTTCAGATCATATGGGGATGTATAGAGTTCAAATCTGGCTTTAGAAAGGCAATTTTAAGCATTGCACATGCACAAACTATGTATTATACCCTAACAGAAGGTGCAAGGCCACGTGTCAAGGTGCCTATCATGCTTTAGGCCAAAAATCTACTGATATAAGATTAGATCCGCACAACATATAGTCAGAAAATCATTGTTTGTGCAAATTTGGCCTAGATTCTGGGTCTCGTTAAATTTTAGCACTAATGTGATATATGGACTAGTGAATTTGGAAGGTTTCTTTAGACACTACAGACTGTCTAAAGTGATTATAAGTTTGGCAAAACAAGTACATTAGACTTTCATTTCATCATCTGCATTTGTTTGTTTTTTTAATGTTCACTTTTGTTGCAGCAGTATCTTTGTGTGCATTAAAAATGCAATGCTTTTGTACACAGAGATGGGTAATTAAAGTAGGAAATAGAAACTAACCAAATAATTATTTAATGCATTATAGTACAAAATGATAATGTATATACTAAGTTAAGATTTAATACTGGTATTTTTATATGTGTGTGTGATATAAAAATAGCAGTTGTAACAGTAAACAGACCTTGTTAATATTTTATGAATAGAAACAAAGAAGGTGCCAATTCATGAACTATGTTCTTTACAGTAAAGTGCCATGTTACTTTGGAACAGTGTCCATTATAACATTTATTCCACAATATTCAATTTCTGTACAAAATATAAAACAAATGGCAGTAACACTTGCATTTTCCATATTAAGCCCAAATGTTGACATAACCAGCTAAATGCTTTATGATGTAAAGACACTTGTAATAAATATCTTTCTGTAAAAGGCTGCATGATTGTTCCATTTCTCAAAGCTTTTTTTTATGTTCATATTCTATATTTTGCTCTATTGTGCTACTTTTCGGTGAGAGGCTTCAAAGCCTTACTTAGTAAAAATGTCTGGTGGATTCTTTAACACCTAAAACATTCTAAACCTTACAAAAGCTGCTGTTGGACATGTGCTGGAACCCTGAACATATTTGGTGAACTGCATATGAGAACGCAAATGTCAGAGTTAACTGATTCAAAGATTAGGGAGCCACTTAATACAAAGTCCAGGTAATATCAGGATGCAGTCTACATGGTATCATGTCTCCCTACACAGGCACTCTGAACCCTTGCTGAAATCAAGTAGTTTCTCCCCATGTGAGAACACATCTGACTCTGACCATCTCCTGCTGTAAGCTACATGTGTGAAATCACATAAAACTCCACAAAATGTCTGGACCCAATGCTCCCGATATTGTCTGGAGTTTATATGGAAAAAGTTTTGTTTTTTAAAAACAAACAAACAAACAAACAAAACAGCTTTGTCTTAATACAAAATTTTGGAAGTTGGAACAGAAGCATGCATTTAAATTAAAAATTAAGGCACAATGACCTGAAAACTGAGGCAGTCTACATACTTAAATAAATGTATCACTAAAACATGCAATCCAGTAAACTGGCACTTATAAGATCCGCAAAGCAACACTTATGAATGGGACTTGTGTTAACAGATCACAATAAAACATACTTTACAGAAATCTTGTTTACTACAAACTTCAGAGACATCTCAGTTTTTGCAAAATGATGCCTCAGTGCTACCAAAATAACCAAGGTTTGCACATGTTTTTATAGAGGGACATATAACATGTGAAAAGCAAAATGAGACAACACAATGAAAATGACCGAAACTGGCAAGTCTATATAGTACAAGTTTATACAATTACACAGAACTGTTATAAATTTAGCAGCACCAAGTCATATGTATGACTGCTACAAAATAAACATTTACACATCTGGAAATGCAAAACAAAAACATTGTCTTTCCTGGCTTTTTGTGATCATGCTGAATGACTCACTTACGTGTTCTTTCTCTAGTAGTTTTATCAAAAAAAGTTTAATTAAATAATGAGCCTGTTGACCATTTGCAATGTGACGTAGCTTTTTAAATAGAGAAAATGTAGTATTTGACATTTCACATGAAACAACTTTCAAAAATATTTTATAAACTTCTTTCAACAGACAGGGTCAATTAATCTGTTCAAAACTAACACTGTCTGTTCCCCCGCACAATGCATTTTTGCAGTATCTCTCCATGTTGAGTTGTTCTTTATGTTGCTGTGCTGTAGAAAAGCTGCAGTCCAGCAATCCATGTGTCCATGATATCGATCAAGTTCGGCAGTCAATCCTACCATGCTTAGTCTCACACTAATGCAGCGCATGAGGCCCAAGGGTCAGTACGAGCTTTGAGTCACTCCTGTCTTTGAAAGTTTATGACTTGCCAGGGACGTAGAGGGGGTGGTAGAGTCACAGACAGAGGGTTCAGGCTGCTGAACTACCTCATCCAACTCGTTGATGAAGTGTTTGAGGTCCTCTAGGCAACGCTCACGGATCTCCCCGAGGTTCTCTCTAAGGGGAACCTGCAGCTGCTTCTCCAGGTTGGGGTCTTTAGCAATGAGCATCTTCACCACCATGCCGAACGTCTCGCAGTCCTGACGGTACACCTGGATGTGGACAGGAAAGTCTTGATGAGGACAACAGTGTGAAAACTTTACTTTTAAATTGCTCTCAGAAACACATTTACACCCATTGGTATGTAGATTTAGGTCTGAAAAGTGTCAACAGGCAGGAGTTTAAGAGCTATGAGAGAAAAGGTTTAACATAAGCAGTTTCCTTCCTGCTCTACCTGTCGACTAAGTGCAAAGACAGCAGCATCACTGACCATCACACTCTAGTGTTAACACACATGACATCTAAAGATAAATGCTTTTCCTCTCAAGTTTAAAAAAGGCACTCTATATAGGTAGGGTGCCCCTAGAAGCAATAAAACCCTTTAGAGGTCGCTTCAAGCTTATAGCAGGTGTTAAAAGAACAATGAGGAAGAGGTGTTGCAAACTTGTTGGGGAGCTGCTATTTCACACTGAGCCTCAAATGTCTCAAAAACAATGGCGGTAACAAACAGCTTCCACACAAGGTAGCTTGATTTGCTAAATATTAAACGGGGGTTTTGTTTGCATCCTTCCAATGACCCTGAGACATTTCAGATGCAAACTGTCAGTCATCTCAACTGATGTAGGTAATGTAAGGGGAGTTTATCAGATATAAAGGCAACCCCTGAATGATGGAAAAGGAAACACAAAAAGTGGGACAGTATTAATTTTAAGCTCCAAGAGCCAAGGAAGGATTTACACTAAAAAGTTCCTGATAATTTTGTTTCCCAGCAACAGTTTTCTAGCAAAAACATGACTCACTTTTTGCATACTCTGTTGTCCACTGTAGACAGAGATTGAGTAGCAAACTGTCAAACAACTAACTGATTAATCAGATAACTGTTAATCTACAACCCTTGTATTAGTTGAATGCAAAGAAACTGGCAGAAAATTGATGAATTAAGGGGAGAGGAAATGGGTAAAAAAATAAATAAAATAAAAAAATTGTTTATAAAATTGTAAGGAAATTCTATGACACTAAAAAGATCCCAGAGGCTAGCAATGTATGCACCTGTGGCTTAAAGCAAGGGTCATCAACCCTGGTCCTCAGGTTTGTTCAGTCAATCAGAAGCTGGAAGATACCATCTTAAATGGGTTTAGAGTAGAGGGAGACAAAGTGAATTGGTATATTCCAGCCTCTGATTGACTCAATACACCTGATTCAGGCAATCATCAGGAAGGGCAGGGATAGCTAGAAAACTAGTAGGACAGTGGGCCTGGAGGACCAGGGTTGGGGACCCCTGGCTTAAAGGGTTTAAGTGCTGAAAAACAAAAAGACAAATAAGGACCCTTTCATATTTTAGAATGCTGCATTTCTCTGCAAAAATACCCACCCCGGGTCTGTCCACACTGACAGACCTCAGAAACAGTCAGACCTCCCTCTGAGGGTTGCTGCTCTCTTCTCCATCTGTCTCTCCACTATTTCAGAACATTTTTTCTCTGTAGTCACTGTCTCGTCACCTCAAAAGTCCTAATTTCCATGTTTTTGTAAACTCTTTTTCCTGAGTGGAAATGAGTTAACTGACCGATACTGATGCTCATTACATTGAGCATCAAGTCTAGGTGCCACAGGCAGTCACAAGGGCACTTCCAATGACAAGGGTTGGGCCCATCTGCCTGGGGTGTAAAATTAAGCCAGGCAAGGGTGAGTTTCAGTCATTCACTGGATACCAACAGTGGCTTCTGTGCTGCAGGGCGTTCTAAATCACTGACTTATTTATAGCTTTTCACCATGTTCCTAGAACAGGAGTCATGGCTGGAGCAGAGAAGAGATCACAAGTAAAGATCTGCTGTCAACCAGAGTTAATGTGTTTATGACAACAGATGATATATTTCCATAATCTGCAATAATCTGTACTGTTGTGTAAAAGCTACAAAGTGTATCTGCATATAATAAGATGATCATATATTAAGGGCACAGTTAGGGTTTGGTACTGTACCGTAGAAAATAAAATAAAAGGTTTAAAAATGTGTTTACCAAAAAACTGCCCAGAAACGCAGCCTCCTGATATTACCAACCCTGACACACTATTAAAGCATTACTGTCTTTATGAAATCACAATGAAGCCTTTTTAATTGTCTACTCCTTATGTGACCTCAATCTGACAATAGGATGAATCAAATTTGCAGGAATTTTGAGGGTTTGAGGAAAGAGCGCTGAGACAAAACTAACATGTGGGCGTTTCTTTAGATTCCTCATGATTATGTAGAGGGCATTACACAACAGCCAGACTACACAAAAAAAACAAAACGAACAAAAAGAACCTGTGACATCTCTTTACTCTGCTGAATTTAGTAACAATTCATTGTCCTTTCATCTTTTATTAATACCCTGTGGGTCTCATTCAATGGCTGATAACTGTCGACTGTGAATTTATTTATCAGCTTTTTCTCAGGAAGTATTCAATCAAAGGCGCTGACATTTATGAATACAGGCAAATGTGTTCCTAGACAACAATGTGCTGAAAATGTACATCCTGTATCCAAGTGCACTTCCTGAAACCCCTCCCTTGTTATCCAATCAGGAAGGAAAGGACCAGTTCTCAACTTTGGGTGGCGTCAGTTGAAGTATATGTTTTTTAAAACATATACTTCATCCTCTGTAGGCTTTTGAACTAGCATGCTGATAGTGGTGGAAAAAAGTGAGTGTGTGAGTTTGACTTCAAGAGGACTGAAAGTGTCCAGTTCTGCCTTCTTTGTACTTAAGACCAAAGACCTCAGCGAGGGGGGAACGGTCTGGTTTTCACCCTTGCAGCAAAAATATATTTAGACTCCACAACAACTGAAATAACACTTCCTTTGTATCTCAGCCTAGGCTATTAAGAGTAAAACATAATACCTTTATTGCTTCTCATGCCTTGTCACTATAACCAGTGAGTCTGTTCTGCAGCCAAAGTCAACTTTGACAACACAGAATGAGTTCAGGTTGAGTTTCAGCAGACCAGCTTCACTTAGCTACACAAACACACACACACTGAGTTTTTGCTATAATGTGGCACAGCATAAAGTCTGGGCGATGATGGAAGGTTCAGCTTGTAATGTGTGACAATTTTAGAGACAGTAAAATTTTGGGCTGCTGCATTCAGTGTGTTTGTGTCCATGTGTACAGAAAAGATGGCTAGACCAGATTGGGTGGAAAAAGCCAAACATCTGGATTACACTTGTCAAGCGACAAAGCATGAGTGCCTGCAGCAACAGAAACTGTGCTGTGACTTGGCAGAGCATGTGAAAAAGTGACCTTACTATTTCAAAATGATCTTAAGTGTTTAACTGTTTTAGGCAGATATATTTTGTGAGCCACTTTGGGATGTGACCAACCATCACGTGAAGACAGTTTTCTCAGGTTCTGGTCAGATTATGAGATCTAGAAGATTTAAATGTTTTCCAACCTTTTTCCCTTAGACTCATACAGAAAAATGTCAAATGTCATATCTGTGTGAAAATTAACACTGTTCGTATTTTGGTATGATTTTAAAATCATTCCAGGCCTAAATTAATGACTGCTTGACTACTGAAAATAATAGCAAGAAAGTGTGAGCTCTAGGAAAATAGTCAATAAGGCCTTAAACACTTAAAGACAATTCTTGACATGGGTCTCTTAATACCTCAAGCTATAAAACTCACAACAGAGCTCAAATGTTACAGTTTACAGGAACAAGCTAAGACACAGATGGGGGAGAAATACGACTATAAAAGGCTATAAAACAGGCCAGGAGATGCAGCGTCAGCAAGAGCCTATAGGCTCTATGATGCAGCTTAATGTAAGAGTGCACTGTGTGCTCCAGGGCAGAGCTGGCTCAGGTTTAATGGTCCCAGTAAAGCAGCGGTATTGCTCACTGGTGCAGAAGAGCCTTCATTAGATAACGGAGCAGAGGTGGAACCTTGAGCCTGGGGTGATTTTAGCTCCGTTGTGGTCGACCTCCCAATTTATTGTATGCACGAACCTACACCTAAGCTGCTTTCATTTATCTTCCTGTGCCATGTACATTATCCTAGTGCTTTTACTTCTCAAGGTGCAAGCCTGAATGTGTGTGCGCGCTTTTATAAAGATGAGTCAAACATTGTGGGATATTAAACCGATGTTTCACATAATGAGCATTTCTTGTTTGCAGTCAGGCTGGGACATTAAAAAGAGCCACAAGCAAAACAGTGGTTAATTGTCTGGCCAAGTAACTGGTTGTCAAATTTACCATCGCTTAAATAATGTGCTCGTGCCGTTATCGTGCTGCTAACAGAGAAAGTGCTAGTGAATTTCAGGGTGTACCTACCACTGTGACTGGTGGACAGAAAAGTTAATTTCCTGCCTGTTAGAAACATAATAGGTGGCCGTTCCAGTAAAGTAACCCATGCATGAGTCAGAGAACTCACCATATATATGGGAAAAGGTGGATTGAGTGTCATGCGTGCAGCGAGTTGACATTTATAGAAAAGTCTTACAAATTATCAATTTGTAATGAAAGAGTAGTAAATAAAACAAGGTTAAAAAAACGTTGATTTATACATTTATCTTTATGCCACATGAATACTGACTCTAAGTACTGTTACTATCCAGGTATATCATCAAATTTTTATTCAGCTCATTCACAAAGAAGCCTATAGACAGGCTATGGTAGCTGGAAGATAACCATTTCCTTGTGAAATAAATGTATGCAGTGCCTTCAGTAAATTCCTGGAGTAGTCAAACAAAAGTCACTTGCAGATTCTTTTTCTATATTTAAATGGACAAGTGTCAGTAAAGTACCTTCTCTATCTCCTGAGCTTTGGCTGCGATGGCGAGGGCTCGTCGTTCTTGAAGGTTTTCTGTGGGTTTCTGGCTCTCCTCCACGACAGAAGCGAACAGTGATTCCTCTTTTTCTCCTTCGGGAGGATGGTTCTCCTCCTAAACAGAGAGGAAAAACTCATTTACTCTTCTGAAGAGCACTTTGCATGTGGGTTTTTAGGGCAGATAACCAAAAAATTAGCAAATCATAAAAAGTCAGGAGCAGTTAGACAAAATATCTACACTTGGCTGGTCGACAGTATTAATTTAACAGACATAACCAGCCCACACAGCAAGAAGAAACCAGCAACATTTTCATCTGTGGATTTACGGATTTTATGGACTTCCCCCATCTGACACAGAGGGCAAGGACAGTGCAACCAGAAAGCTCACAATGACACAGGGAGCCTGATCAAGCAAAACGTTTCAGACACATAAATAACAGGAGATTTGTGTGGTTTTAACAACTGCCTAGGGAGATTACGCTTCACTAAAACTGCCAGTGGGGAAAACAACTGACTTGAAAAATGGACAGGTTCCTGGGGTAGTTCTTCTACTCTGAGATGAAATGGAAGTCTGTTCCGCAAAGCAAAAGATGGGTAAAAAAAAAAAACAAAACAAGAACTACAACACTAAAAAACTTAAAAGCTCTTTTTATTTGAATTGTCCTTTAGTGTATGTAGGTCAGCCACTTATAAATATAGGTTTCACAATCTCCACAAAGCTAAGTACATGGTTGGTGAAGCTTATCAAAATGATAACTTAGACATACTGAAACAGCAGCTAAAGCTGAAATGCCAGGCTACACTGTTGGGTGCTATTAATTTTTGCAACTAATCACAGGATTTGGGATTCACAGAACACAAGGACAGAAAGACAGGAGATGGGACTACAAGATTAAAAGTTATAGACAGAGGTTGTGCATCGTGACGTTAATCAGAACAAGCAAATCGTTATTTTGTACAATGTTCTCATTACTTAAATCAGGACTTAAAAGTTAGCTTATTTTCCTTTGTGAATTGCATACATTTGAATTTCAGCTATTATATTTTAAGAGAAAAAGAAGTCAAGCCATACAAGCCATGATGAGCCACTTAATGGGTAGACTGGAAACTCTAGTACCCATAAGTATTGCTGTGAATGCCAAAAGAAAGAGCAAAGGGGAGAAATGAGGCCAACTTGGCTCACTGCTCAATTTCTTTTCATTTCCTGATACTATTAGAGGTTGAAGGCCAAGGAGCAGAACTGCCCAAGCATGAATAAAGTCCACTCATACATTAAGGGAAACAGGCCACGGAATAAGTCATAATAATTCTGCAAGATGACGGAGGAGAGAAATTACACGGGGAGACACATCACAAAGCATAGTACAGTCAAAAATAAAAAGCGCAACTCAAAAGAATCATCCAATTATTCCTCCCTCCAATTCCCTCCCTGAAGCCATGCTTGGGACAAGTCCAGCATGTAAGTTTGTGCATGTATTAAAGGTTGCATTTGTCAGTCTTTAGCCACAGTGGAAAGAAAAAATCCTCCTTTGTCTTACACTTCAACACACTGGCACAGACCAACCTGGAAAGGAAGTTTTCCTCTAAATACAAAGCTTGGAAGACACTGTATTCAGTATACAGTTTCACATTTTGTATTTTCTCAATTGCTGTGTTTCATGTCAAAACAGACACTGTATAACAGGACTTTTTTGTAGGTCGTGGTGCATTTTTCTCATTACTCAACATTTGGTTTTAAGTCATTCCCTCACAATAAAACTAATGTTAATCATGTTGACAGAGGTAAAAAGTGTTGCTACAAAAAAATTCAGGGGAGAAAATGAATGAAACATTGTTAGATACAGAATCAAATGCATTCTAAGAGATTTATGCCTGGAACAAAGTAGCAGACCAAGAACTTTGCTATGCCTAAAGGCATACCACCCCAAGAGTGGCTACAGTTACAATAGCCAAAAAAATTATTTCAGAACTGTCTACAACCTCTTAGATTCTCTGCTGAATGAGGTTTCTTTGCCGTGTCTGCATCACCCAATATCAGAAGTTATCTTGGTTGAAAACACTGTAACTGACTGAAATCTTTGCATAGGTCTGAAACCTTCTTGTGACCTTTTCGGTTCTAGGATATGCTCTCCCACCCACTAGGCCACCCTGTCTCACAGCTAGAGCTGCTCTTAAGGTCCCCCTCTTTAGTCACTACTGTCTGGTGTGGCTCCAGAAAGCCTGCGTGTATGTTTGTTGAATGTGCACAGCAGGCAGTGACCAGGGCCATTACTGCAAGCTTTACTGGGGGCACAGCACAGCCCTTTCATCTTGGCCAAGGTTATAGGTTTGTGCCCCCAGAACAGGGAGCAACAATACACCACAGGCTAGATCAAACACAGCAGCAGAAGCAGCAGTGTGTATGTGAATGTGGAGAGGTGGAGCACTTAGTACAACTTTCATCACAGCGGTTGATTAGGTGGTGCAGGGTGGATCTTACAAAATGCACATTAGAAGGAGAGGAAGGAGCTACGTTTCTGGGCTGTATCTTGTAATCTCTAATGTATAAAGCATGTGCATCGGTTTACAAAAGGTATACAAGCCATTAAAAGCACAATCCACTGAAAAGAAACGGCAACATTCAAATGACCTCCAGCTTGTTCTTAACGGGGTCTAGGGGCTGCTAATGAGATAAATAAGCAGCATTCAACAGTACAGCCGTTTTTGATCATAGAGAATTTCTGACTAACTTGTTAAAAATGTTATTCAGGAGAATGTGAGGCTGTTGTATGTTAAAGATTTGAGTGATTCTTCAGCTTTCTCAAAAATTTAGGAGAATCAATATATTGATTATCCTCAAGCTCATACTATTTCGATCAGCACCATGTCTTTCATTAATATAACTTTATAAAGTTATATGGTAACCCACTAATGTATTCACAACGTGATGGATATATGCACATAATTTAAATATGCTGTATTAAATATAATGATAGTTCAAACTAACAGCAGTTACTCTTAATTAAAAACCAGGAGTTTGCTGTGTTCTTTCTCCACTATGAATGGATTTCACTATGGTCTCAGTCAGATACGCGATATAACCAAATGTATTAAACATTTCAGTTATTCAAAATTAACATTTCTCAATTACATATAACAGCCAGTGATAAATATACAGTTCATTCAGTTTTAGCTCTTTAAGACTAACTGTGCCCATTTTACCAGCTACTATTAACTTTCTCTCGATAAAACGCTCGCTTTAGATAGTTGACTGTCTCTGTGTTCAGTAAGTACAAAAACAGCTAGGAAAGTCATTCTACAGCCTTTTTGAGATGTCAGAAGAGTTTTCACAAATCATTAACACGGGAATGTTTCCCCATTCATACCAGTTCAAGCTACCAACCACAGCCAGTCGTACTCTTCGACAGAAAAAAGGAAAATAATTGTTCATTGTAAACTGTCTAAACACATCCCAGTGAGTTCCACAGGGACTTCTTCTGACGTTGCAGCTAAGATCATGTGATAAAGATATGACTTGGGCTACTGAGTTAGCCTCCTCACTTCTGGGTGGCCACAGCCATCTGACTCTACACTTCCCTGTGCAGTTAGAGATGGATAATATCAGCATAACAAGCTGATATTTGCAAAACAGATAGGAGTTATCCACATGTAATACTTAATTAAGACACTAAAAGTATCCTTTTAGCAAAAAAAGCACTTTAAGGAGGAGCAACTCATACTTTCTTTTACACTTGAGCACTTTTCTCTATACCATTACAAGTTCTTGTGATTGAGGTCTGCTTACACCACAGGTAAACAAAGCACAGGCCTGATGGCTTTTATGCTCCGGTGAGTTCCACTTTAAATCCCATTAACATACGTCAACGGGACCAGACATTTATTAGAAGGATTGAATTTAAGAAGTTCCAGATGTGTCCTGCTGTACGGTGAGGAAGGCGGAGTCCATGGTATAGAATAAATAGGTAAACATTTTACAGTGCATTTGGGACTGAATTGCTGTATTTATTATTTTAAGTCTTTATTTTAACTCTAAAGAACATTAGTTATTTAGGAGAACTGTTTAGCCTTTCTTCTGGTTGAGCTCACCTTGTTTGAGGTTGCGCTGTGTGGAGAGCCTTCTCTTGACAAGCCAGGAATTTTTTCTGGAGAAATGAGACAAAATTGACACTGAGACTTGAGTGGGAGGCAGCTTGGCATAAAGATTTTTAAAAAATAATACATTTCATAAAAAATGACAACTGGTATGTGTGGAAAGTACGTGAGTATATAATGCTGCTGACGTCTGATTTCAGGATCCAGACAGGTACCTAGACAAGAACATCTGGATCCACCAAGAAACAGATGTTTCATAATGGTGTGGATTCACTGAACCACATTCACTGCAGTCACCACCACCTTCTCCTCTAACTCACTTTCCATTTGTCCTTCTATCAATGGAAACCACCCAAAGCTTTGTAGTTGGCTTGTAGCAACAAATACAAACTCAAGCAAAAACACTTCAGAGTGGAAGCTTCAGGAATATCCATCAGACATCCTACACCCTTTCCCTCTTTTTTCCACACATGCCTTGGTGGCACCTTTACGAGGGCTGACAAACTGGTAGAGTAGTAGGGGAGAATGGCTGACTGCTGGACACATCAGAAACAATCTGTCTCTCTCAGGTTGCACTGGGTGGGAATGGGTTAACGATTGTAAGCCTTGTACATTTCTAAAACAAATCCCCTGCATATCATCTCATCTTACTTTTTATGATTTGTATTGAAAAAATAATACCCAGTGTTTATAAAGTAAAAATACTGCCCATTTCCTCAGCTAACAATATTTACAGTTAGAAAACCACTACCAGAAGGCTATAAAACATCTACAACATCTATACTGAGCTGCAACTTACCAGGCATCTTGCTTTGAGAATAAGTTTCTTCATACCCTGGAGGAAGACATAACCAAAACAAAGTCACTGGCTGTGTACATAATAGCCAGGATTTCATACCTTACAGAACATTAGCAAGGAAACTCGCTTCCCTGAAATGATTAATGTGATGTTCAGTTTTCGAGAAGTTACTGGCATGAATTTCAAACTTTTTGCAACATGTTCCCACTTATCAACCATTTGTAATTCCAACCATTTGTAGTTCTAACGCCCACTAAGTTCGCCTCATGAGGAAAGAGATCTTTTAGCAGATCTAAGTGAAACAGGAATACTTGAACGTTTCAGAGCTACAAACAATATTCAGTTAAAAGTGATACCTCATCTCTAATGCATTTGACAGTCTACTTGATTCAAGGTTTGTTGTCAGTTTGCAGCGCATGCCCATCCGGAGCATGTCCAGTGCCAAAACTCCATATAAATATATATGACATGCATTAAAACTCCTAATTAACAGCTTTGATATAAACCTGTTCCTACACATTATCTTTATCAAAACTGATATTCACATACCTGCTATTCAATGTCATGTACACATAATCATATATCTTCCCTATTGGGTTACACTTTATTTTAGTCATCTTAAAAATTTACCAACATTTAATTCACACTCCTCCAACCTTGCATTCTTCAATATTTAGTGGAAAAGGAAGCCAACATTTTCTGACATGGTAAGGATGTGTTAAAAATAACAGCTTATCAAGTCCAAGCTTGTTCACATGGCTTCATGTACAGACCCAAAGTTTCATGTCCACTCTGTTGAGGAAAGAGCGCCCCCCAAAGGTGCTCAGAAACACCTGCGTGTCCGTCTGTACCATCCACACCTGAAAAGCCAATCAGCCAGATTATCAGTCAGACAGTGAAATGGTCAAATAGAGGTGGGAAAATTAAGAGTTTGGTCCCTAAACACACATTTGTTTGGTGGTTGTTCTGAACAGAAAGGGATTAAAAAAAATAAATCAGGGGAGCTAAGGTTCTACATACTCTTGCCTTGCTGTGAGGGAAATGGCAGGCTCTTTGCTCTGTCTGGTGAGTAGCCCCTACTGCTGACGCTGGAGCCAGAGCGACTGTGGGGGGAGCGGGCCACCTCGCGGCGAATGGGAGAACGCTCTCTAAGAGGAGGGAAAGGGGCTGCCTTTCGTCTGTAGTGGTCTCTGTCCTCACTGGGGAGAAAAAAACCAAAAAAAACAAAACAGAGAGAACATGTAAGCTGGACGTAATCTGAATGTCCAAACATCCAAAGTGTTGCAGAATGGTAAATTAACTCCTTTTTAACATCTTACCTACATAATCACTATTTCAAGAAAATATATAAGGACTTTGTGGTTTCCTTTGCTGCCATCTAGCATTTTAAAGGTCACTGCAACCGACAACTGTGTGACCTACAGTGTGTTACCACTATTATCTTCAACAATAACATTCTGAGACTCAGAATGCAGCATAACAGAAAGAAGATAGTGAATGAATTAAACAGGCAAACTTTCATACTAACCAAAGATCATAATGGTTGTTTTTACCAATTACAGACTAAATTGCATACATCTGTTACATTTGAAATAAGAGTATGCTTTCACTTGTACCCTCTGTCCAGGTTGAGGATGGCCTGAACTAATGTGTCTTCCCCGCTCTCTGGGAGTGACCTGGGTGCTGGGTAGATTCCTTGGCTTCGCACACTATGAGGAGGTGCTGTACGGTTGCTTTGGAGAAAGAAAAAAAAAAAAAAAAAGTGGTTCACTGGTAAATATGCAAAGAAATTCCAGTGCAAGATTAAATACTGTTTGCTCGATGATTCGTTCATATTTACTTATACTGATATACAGTTTAGATTATTATACTAAACAATGACGAACACTAAGAATTTGAACTTAGGACATGCGTTTGTATTGTATCTGTGCACCTTTCCCCACACCCTCCTATCCACAAGAAACTCAAACTATAACTGAGTGTGGTGCTTTTTCACAACTTTAACTCTAAATTTTAACTAAATTTTGCCACAATATTGCCATCATATCTCACTGTATAGAACATTTTTGAGTGTCACCTTATCTCACCCCCGTCGTTCCAGCTAACTGCAAAGTGATATAATCGACTGGCAAAGTAATCTAAACTCAAATAATTATTTTGGCTCTGTCAACAGCACAAAGCTCATTAAATAGTATGATCAGTGTTTCCTACTATGCAAAGTTTCAGTGTTTTACTTTACTCTAACATACAAAGCCTGTCAAACAAACGCTTTAAACAGGGATACCGCAGGATGATCCTGCCAACGCACCCCCAGCTGAACCAGAGAAATTTATGATACACATGAAAGTTTTGTTACACCCGACCCTTAGAGGTAAAGCAGTTTACCCAAACTCCAAAGGCCGCGCTGGGTGTGGGTCTTCTCTGGGTACCCGGTATGGGTAGTCCTCCTACCACACAAAAATAAAATTCAGTGACAGTGAAACTAAATGCCAGATATGATTTCTGCCCTAAAAAAATAGATGCTCTGGAATTTAGTTGAAGATAATCTTCTACAGCTAAAGCAACCATTTTAATTTTAAAATTGGCATATAACTAATGTACAAATACAATTACACTGTAAATGTGGCTTTGTAAAAACATGGTTACATTGATTTCAGAAAATGAAATGCTAACTCTGTAGCCCAAGTCATGAAAGTATTGAGAAAATGTCACTATGATAGCCCAGTACCATGAAAACATAAAGAAAAAAAAAACAACAAAAAAAAAAAAAAACTATAAA
>OMLM01000061.1:157379-174824 GCA_900302695.1 Helostoma temminkii | reverse complement strand
ACTGTCTCATTTATCTCCTGCCTCTTGTGCTTGTCTTTAGCAGCTGTTGAGGGAGCCTCAGGAATCTTAGCTGAAATTCAGATATGATATTGACATACAAATGATGCATAAAACTTAACGGCAGGACACAAGACATATATTTTTTTTTTCTATGCTTTACATAAGCTGGTTTAGCTACATTAGGTACAAATAAAACACCAAAGAAAAATATATGTGTAAATTCCAAGTCAATCCCTATATCAGACATAAGCAGCTTCTCATACAGCACAGGCACACAATGCTACAAGTACATAATTATCTACAAGTGTATAAGTGACAAGATATATGCCTAGTGTAAGGGCAGACTGCACATAGCAACACAGACCATTACCAAGATGGACAAATCACATGAAGCTCAAAGTCAAGCCAGCATAGTGCCATCATCCTTCCATACCTTCTACTGTTTCTTTAGTCTCCTGCCTCTTAGATTCCAGTTTAGTAGCTGATGGAGGAGTTGACAGCTTCGCAGCTAAGAGGAAGCAATTTCAATTCAGAATCCTTTACCTGATCCTACATAACACTTTATCACAGTAACTAAAAGAATACTTTCAAAATGGCTCACACCTATTGGCAAGGTATTATCATTATACAGAGGTGATAGCTACAATACAACAAAAATATCAATGGGCATGTCTAATATAATGACCAGCATACATTATCACGTAAATACTGCTACCTAATAAAAACAGAATAAGAAATAAGAAAGGTCTACAGAAATGACAAAGTGTTATGCAATGTGTATCAAAAAGAAGACTTTGTTTTGGTAATGTAGCCAGGTTTTGGCTCCACTACTCTTGGGTTTGATTTCTCAAGTGCGCAATGAGTAAGAGACAAAAGTAATGAATTTTAAGTCCACAGCAAAGAGCACACTGGGGGAAAGCAGTCCAGCTTAAGATATAAAACATATTGATCCACAACAATGTGAAGGAAATATCTGGTGAATCCGGTGTTAAGACAACAAAGACAGCTGACGTGACGCGGGCAAGAGAACAGACAACAGAAACAAGACAAACAAAAGACAAAAATACAGTGACAGAAACTTCATTAAAAAAGTAAGTTTCTTTCCGTCAGCTGAGACAGATATTTTCCCCATCAATTCAACATTTTTAATCTATTTAATCTGTGATTAAATGTAAACAAAAAATATATATAACTATATTATAAAGATGGATTTTAATATACTGTAGAAGTTCAAAACACAAATCCTCCTACCCTTGATCTTTAGGCTGGCTGTGGTCTTCTGATCTCCACACACACAGCTGTAGTCTCCACTGTCTTCAGGTACCACCTTGATAATCAGGAGTTCATTCACAGAGGCCTTTTGCTTCATCTGATACTTTTCTCCAGACTGAAGCACCAGTGTTCCCTTCCTCCACTCCACTGAGACTCCAGGCTTAGAGAGCTCACAGTGCAGAGTAATCGCTGCTCCCTCCTCAGCCTCTTGACTTTCTAACTTCTGTTTGAAGGTCACTGGTTGGGCTGAGCATGTATTAGTTAGTTGGTGGTCAGCAGGATGGAATAACATAAAATAAAAAAAGTGATACAAAAACAAAGATGGAATACAAAACACAGGCACTGACAATTTGCAACCAATTATGACATGTACACTTCAAGACAAAAATAGACAGAACACAATGACAAGCAAAGACAAGTGACATTAACAATGTCATGCTGACTCCACAAATGTGTCTGAATGTGTTAAGCTGAGTCTTTGAAAATGATGTTCCTACCCTTGACTTTGAGGCTGGCTGTGGTCTTCTGGTCTCCACACACACAGCTGTAGTCTCCACTGTCTTCTGGCACCACTTTGTTGATCACAAGCTCATTCACAGAGGCCTTCTGCCTCATCTGATACTTTTCTCCAGACTGAAGCACCAGTGTTTCCTTCCTCCACTCCACTGAGACTCCAGGTTTAGAGAGCTCACAGTGCAGAGTAATCGCTGCTCCCTCCTCAGCCTCTTGACTCTCCAACTTCTGTTTGAAGGTCACTGGTTGGGCTGAACATGTATTAGTTGTTAGTAACCACTTGCATGCCATAACATCAAATATAAAAAACATAAAAAACAAAACACAAAAACACAAACCCTGATAAGTTAAAATGCATATAATATCCTGACTCCAAGTCTTTATGTGTACACATGAAAAAATACACTAACTACATCAATGGTCTCTTCAAACGTCATCTTCCTACCCTTGATCTTGAGGCTGGCTGTGGTCTTCTGGTCTCCACACACACAGCTGTAGTCTCCACTGTCTTCTGGCACCACTTTGTTGATCACAAGCTCATTCACAGAGGCCTTCTGCCTCATCTGATACTTTTCTCCAAACTTCAGAACCTGGGCTCCTTTCTTCCACTCCACTGGAACTCCATGTTTAGACAGCTCACAGCACAGAGTGATAGTAGATCCCTCTCCAGCTTCTTGGCTTTCCAGCTTCTGTTTGAAGGTCACTGGTTGGGCTGAACATGTATTAGTTAGTTGGTGGTCAGCAGGATGGAATAACATAAAATAAAAAAAGTGATACAAAAACAATAATGGAATACAAAAAACACAGACACTGACAATTTGCAATCAATTATGACATGTACACTTTAAGACAAAAATAGACACAGAACACAATGACAAGCAAAGACAAGTGACATTACCAATGTCATGCTGACTCCACAATGTGTTAAACTGAATCTTTGAAAATTATGTTCCTACCCTTGACCTTGAGGCTGGCTGTGGTCTTCTGGTCTCCACACACACAGCTGTAGTCTCCACTGTCTTCTGGCACCACATTGTTGATCACAAGTTCATTCACAGAGGCCTTCTGCCTCATCTGATACTTTTCTCCAAACTTCAGAACCTGGGCTCCTTTCCTCCACTCCACTGGAACTCCAGGTTTAGACAGCTCACAGCGCAAAGTAATAGCCGCTCCCTCCTCAGTCTCTTGGCTTTCCAGCTTCTGTCTGAAGGTCACTGGTTGGGCTGAGTATTTATTAGTTGGTTAGTGGTCAGCAGGATGGAATAACATAAAACAAAAAAGTGGTACAAAAACAAAGATGGAATACAAAAGACAGACACTGACAATTTGCAATTTATTTTGACATGAAGACTCCAAAACAAAATATACACAGAACACAATGACAAGGAAGGCGAGTGGCATTACCAACGTCATGCTGACTCCACAAATGTGTCTGAATGTGTTAAACTGAGTCTTTGAAAATTATGTTCCTACCCTTGATCTTGAGGCTGGCTGTGGTCTTCTGGTCTCCACACACACAGCTGTAGTCTCCACTGTCTTCTGGCACCACTTTGTTGATCACAAGTTCATTCACAGAGGCCTTTTGTGTCATCTGGTACCTTTCACCAGACTTGAGGACCTGTGTTCCCTTCTTCCACTCCACTGGGACTCCAGATTTAGAGAGCTCACAGCACAGAGTGATGTCTTCCCCCTCCTCAGCCTCCTGGATCTTTAACTTCTTTATAAAGGTCGGTGGTAATGCTGTACAACCAAAGTTTCATTACTTCAAAAACTGGATGTTATAAATAGTTTAACAAAAGGTTTTAACAAAATACAACAAGAGCAAAAGAAGTGCAACCCTTTTAAGATATATATTATTATTACTACTTGTTCATGTAATTACAAAATTCCTCTAAAGATTTCCTGAAAAAGACTTCATGAATCCATACCAGTCACTTTCACAGTTGCAAATGTCTTCTGGTCACCGCACACACAAGAGTACTCTCCACTATCTTCAGCCTTTAAATCCTTAATTTGAAGTTCCAAAGAGGTGTCCTTCTGTTTTATCTCATACTTCTGTCCCGCTTTGAGAATTTCAGAACCTTTCTTCCACTGAAAGTCGGCTACAATTTTTGATAACTCGCAGCACAGTGTCACAGTCTCCCCTTCTTGTTTATCCTGGTTCTTGAGTTTTTCTTTAAAACTGGCGGGCAGGGCTAAAAAAATTAACAGCAAGTGCATCATATAAAACCAGGTGCTGCATTTGTTGGATTGTGGTGGATCATGGAAAAATATTAGAGACAGAGATGATGGATGAGGACATATCTCAGTTGTCCCAATACCTTCAGAGCCCGACTACCCAATTATTCAGAGCTGACCTAGTGTTCCTTTTGATGACTAAAATCAAACTCTTTCAAATTACAGGATGAAATTCTTTTTAAAACAAAAGGCAATAACCAGGCCCTACATAACTAGTGAATATCCATCTGGCAAGATGGATAATTTTTAAACATTTAAACATGTAAATTAATGTTCACAATTTGTGCACATGCATACAATCACTCACTCATACAATCCCCAATCAAAATGTCAGACACGACACTGAACACAAGTGCACAGCAGATCTTACAGTAACAGTAATATATCCATACAGACATAAAACATTTTCACATCAGTACAACACAGCAGATTTGGTAATAATTCTACGATAAAATACATTTTTGACAAATCTGATTGACCTGAATGATAACTGATAACCCCTCTAGAACCTGAATCTGAGTCTGGAGGGGTGTGACTTAAGCACACCAACAGCTATAATATTCAGTTAACTCCTTAGACAGAATTTGTAAAGATTACCCAGACAACAATGTACCCTAAACTTACATATACGTACTGTATATATGCACACTTAGGTCTTACCTTTGACTGTCACCTTTGCCATGCTCTTGGCCGTGCCTACATCACAAGTGTATATATCACTGTCTTTCTCCTCCAGGTGTTTGATGGTGAGAGTTAAAACCCTCTCTTTCTGGGACATCTCATATCGTCCTCCAGCCTTAAGTTCTGCGTGACCTTTAAGCCATATCACTGTGGATGGGGTCTGTGTCGTCTCACACTGCAAAGTCACTGAACCTTTCTCATCTGCTTGGCTGTCCTTTAGCGCTTTAGTGAATTTATGGATTGGCTCTGTAAAAACAGAATAACTTTGTTATAATAACAGATACTGTTTCACGTGACATATTAATCTCTGGTTTCAGAAAACAAGATTCTACCTAAATTGATGCTACAGTTAATTAAAGAATAATTTGCCTGTAAATACATAAGTCTCTCAAATGCTTGTATAGTCAAAGATAAAAACTGCATTTCAGTCTTACCTTTGATATCAAGCTGAGCTTTGGTGGTTGCACCTCCAACAACTTCACAACTGTATTCTCCAGAGTCTTGGGCAGTCACATTATGGATTGTCAGTTTCATGACTTTATCCTCTTGGCTGATGTCATACTTCTGGCTCTTTCTTATGGCTTTGCTTTCCTTGGCCCATTTCACAATTGAACTACTTTGTGTCACCTCACAGGTAAATACAGCATCTTCCCCTTGAACAGCAGTAATATTCTGTAGTCCTTTAGATACAGATGAAGCTTTGCCTGCAACAAGAAATGATACCATGTTGATTTTAATACCATCATCTTTTTGTAACTTTGTCCGGGCAAAAATAGATATGCAGTTTACCTTCAACTGTTAGTGTGGTTTTAGAGCTCAGGCCTTTAATATTGAAGACCACTTCACCAGCATCAGAAGGAGTGACATCCTTAATGGTCAGCATATATTTGCGGCCTTTACTTGTGACTTTGAATCGGCCTCCATTTGAAATAGTTTGGCCATTAAGGGTCCAGGAGCACTCATCTGTGCTTTCATGAGACAGGATGCACTCAAAGCTGCATGTCTCTCCCTCATTCACCTCAGCTGACTTTAGCCATTTGGTAATACCAATGCCAATCTCTAAATTTGGAACAGAGAACACAGAGTGAAGAAGATGCCAAACAAAATTATATGTATCACATATACACACCGATCAGGCATACTGTAACATTATGACCACCTTCCTAATAATTTCTTGGTTCTCCTGGTTCCATGTGTTCCCTGGGTAAGCGACGCACACGCACCCGGCCATCCACATTAAGTAAAAGAAAACATGATTTATCAGACCAGGCCACCTTCTTTCATTGCTCCCTGGTCCTATTCTGATGCTCACATGCTCATTGCTGTTGCGGTAGACAGAGGTCAACATGGGCACCCTGACTGACACGAGCCAGCCTTTGCTTCCGACATACATCAGTGAGCCTTGGCCGCCCACGAGTCTGTTGAGCTGCAGTTTTGGAGATGCTCTAACCCAGTCGTCTAGCCATCACAATTTGGCAAATCCTTACACTTGCCCATTACTCCTGTTTCTAACACATCAACTTTGACAACTAAATGTTCACTTGAAAAGTGTGTAATAATCAGTGTTATTCACCTGTCAGTGGTCACAATGTTATGCCTGATCGCCTTATATACATATGTATTACGCTGTAAAACTGTGCCTCAAACAACAGTACTAACCTCTTACAGTGACTTTTGCTTTGGAAACTTCAGTTCCAAGATCACAACTGTACTCTCCAGCATCATCTTTGGTTACGTCCTTAATAATAAGTCCCAAAGACTTGCCTGTGTGAAGGAGTTCATACTTTGGTCCAGCTTTCAAGACTTTGCCTTCTTTTCTCCATGTGGGAGAAACCCTGGGCTTGGATGCCTCACATGCCAAACTTATCATGCCCTTTTCCTCTCCAATGACATCATCTAGAGACTTGAGGAACACAGCACGCTTTTCTGCAGGGCAAGTAACAAAATGTCTTAGGAGTGCTTAACATTTTCACAAATTTTACAATTTCTTAAAATGTCATGTACCTGAGGAAGTAGGTTCCTCACCGCAAAAAATTAAATTGTTTTGTGTGCTTATAGACAAAGTAAGTGACAGTTCTTACCTTTAACCTTAAGTGTGACCGACTCTTTCACTTTGCACACTTGAAAGGTGATAGTCCCCCCATCCTGAGGAGCCAAATTCTTAAGTCTGAGCTTGTGAACCTTCTCGTCATGTGTGATGGTGTTAACTTCATTAGTGAAGAGCACTTTGCCATTAAGAAGCCACTGTGCTTCTTCATCTGCATAATTAATCTCACATGTGAACACTGCGTCGCTGTCTTCATCAACCTCTATGTCAGCCAAGTGCTTGGTGATCTTAATTTCACGCACTAAACAGAAGAATTATAATAGTGGTTTTAGTTTGAAGACCACTTCAGTCCTTCATCATTATAAAACAAATGCTCTGCGTGATGTTTTAATGAATCAATGCATTTTTTGTTTGTTTGTATCTGTTTGTCCATGATGCTTAAAGGTGTACACTGTACCTTCAACGGAAAGAGTGCCTTTGGTCTCAGCAGGTCCGGACTGACAGCGGTACTCTCCACTATCTTCCTCAGTCAATCTCTGAATGGTAAGTTGAGCTCTTGTAGCATCTTGTTTTATGTTATATTTGTCTGATGCTTTCAAAGGTACCTGACCCTTGAACCAATGAACTTCTTTAGGTGGTGCAGAGAACTTGCAGCTGAGTATGGCTGAGCTTTTCTCCTTTGCCTTCACATCTTTGATGGGCTCTGCAATCTCAAGTGGACGCTCTAAAAAAGAGGAACACATCTGATTGGATATGAACTGTTTTTTTCTGAACAGATCTGCCTACAGACATTTAGCAAAATTATAACCAACTACTTTATAAACATGGTTGAATATAATTACCTTTGACTGTGAGTTGGGCAAGAGATTTGCTCTTCCCAGCCGTAAACTGCACGGGTCCTGACATAGAAGCTTTGGTCTTTTTGAAAGTGAGACGGTGCAGCGTGCCCTCTTTTTCCATTTCAACATCAGCACCCTCCTGCACAGCAACTCCATTTAGAGTCCACAGAGGAGGTTTGACCAATTCCATACTGATTTCAACTTCAAAAACAGCTGCAAAGGGTTCAGTCACTTCTATTGAAGCAAGTTCCCGCACAATGCTGATGGACTGCTCTGGAAAGGTAACAAAATGTTTTTGTTAGAAGTCAATATGATGATATAAAAGTGAAAAACAATCATAATAATTTAGAGTAAAGGTGCACACCATTACTTTATCCCTTTTAGGATGCAAATTAGATTGAAAATCAAATAAACTTAACATTTTATAAAGCCTCTATACATAACTGCTACAATGACACAGATGTGACTTCTCAACATCTAACTTATCACAGGAATAGTATAGGTGTTATAAATGACATTAACAGTGTCTATTAATTGTGTACCCTTAAGCCAAGATATGTGTGATGGAATTCAGTCATTACATAATCCACATGTACCTTTTATGCTGTGACATGTCAAAATATTACCTTAAGTATTTGCCAACTTCCTGATTTTTCATTTTTTAGCATATTTGTCACAATTAAATGATTCAGGTCATCAAACATATTTTAGTATTACACAAAGATAACCCAAGTAAATACAAAATTTAGTTTTTAAATGATGATTTCATTGATAAAGGGAAAGCTATCCAAACTTGCCTGGCCCCATGTGAAAAAGTAATTGCCACCCCCTTGGTAAATCATGAATGAACTGTGATTGACCACATTTTTTGGGAGTGTAGCACACTAAAAGTTCTCAAAAAGCAACACATCATGCCACGACTGACAAATTCAACAACAGATGAGAAATTAATTGTAATGTAAAAGTAATTGACCTGTATCAGTCTGGAATGGGTTCTAAAGCCATTTCTAAGACTTTAAGGATTCTAAGGATAACAACGAATTACAGTGAGAGTCATCATCCACAGATGGACAAAACTTGGAACAATGGTGAACCTTACAAGGCTAGTTGAGCAAAAAACTTCAAATATTCTGTGGATTGATAAGACAAAAGTTGAACTTTTTGGAACATCTGCATCCTATTACATTTGATGTGAAACTAGCACAGCATTTCATAAAAAGAACATCATATCAACAGTCAAACGCAGTGGTAGTGTGATGGTCTGGGGCTGTTTTGCATCTTCATGACCTGGACAACTTGCCATAATTGATAAAACCATTAATTCTGTGCTTTGTGGCTTCGAACTCAAGCACACGTGGGTTATGCAGCAGGACAATGATCTGAAACACACCAGCAAGTCCATCTCTGAATGCCTCAGAAAAACAAAATAAAGGTTTTGGAGTGGCCAATCACAGTCCAGGCTTAAATCCAATTGAGATGCTGTGGCATGACCTTAAAACGGCCGTTCATGCTCGAAACGTGGCTAAATTAATACAATTCTGCAAAAAAGAGTGAACCAAAATTGTTCCACATCAATGTGAAAGACTCATTACAGCCACAAACGCTTGATTGCAGTTGTTGCCGTCAAGAGTGGCACAACCAGTTATTAGGTTTAAGTGGCAATTACATTTTCACATAGAGTCAGGCAGGTTTGGAGAGTTTTTTCCACTTAAAAAATAAAATAATAATTTAAAAAATGCATTTTGTATTTACTCGGTTATCTTCTGTAATATTAAAAATTGTTTGTGTGACAAGTAAGCAAAAACCATTTTAAAAATCAGGAAGGGGGGCAAGTACTTTTTCATTGTGCTGTGCACATTACTGTGAAAACATCTTCTAGTGCAATGACTTCAGATATTTCCCACCAACCAGTTGTTTCTATGTTGTCTATATAGCTCTAGTGTGTTACAAATGGACTAAGAAATAAATCAACATAATCTTCCCATGTTTCCAAGTAGTACAATCTATAACCACAGATCATTGACACAGACTGAGCACTGATCAAGACTCTGATGCCTTATTTTGTGTAAATACTTTCAGTAGTATGTAAATGTGTTTATTCAAATGCAAAATTTGACTTTATGTACAATTATAATTTGTCATCTTCTACTGTGTTACCTTCCACAAGCAGTTTACAGGATGTCTTGTCATCAGTGGCATCGCAGGTGTATGTGTCTTCATCCCCAGAGTCCACATCGTTGATGGTGAGTTTTCGGTACACATCCTCACTTTTGATCTCATACTTGTTACTGGGTTTGATTTCCGACTTATTCTTGTACCACTTCACTTTTGCACTGGCACGTGACACTTGGCATTCAAGATGACCACGATGCTTATATATTGCTATCTTATCCCTGAGTTTCTTCACAAACTTGACGGGCAGCTCTACAATAACAATAAAACCGAATCAGTGAAAACTATCATGAATCTCACAAAGAAACACTGAAGGCTGCCAATAGCAAAGCCTTGCCAAAGCACATAACAGGACACTTGATGTTTATAACTGAATCATATTAAACCCATGGCAAAAGTGACTATAATGTAATAGCACTGAAGCTGGGATTCATACAGTATGCATGTTAGTGTAACTGACCATGAATGGGGTCAACTATACCATTATTCAATAGTTTGTCAATCTAAAGAGAATCACACAGATTTTCATCTATAATAAAACATCAACAGTGTTGTGGTCTTTTTGCTGCCAGGATTCACTGAGGCACAACAAACGAAGTTGCAACTGGATTTTGTTGAAGTCAGTTTAACCTTAAAAGTTACAGGTTGTAAAATCTGAAGTCAAATGAGCACGAGTATTAAAATTATTACAACTTTCTGACATCGCCATTATAAACATGATCAGTCTGGACCCACATCTGAACACTGTCACATAATGACTAACTTCTTCATGCAAAAATATATAGAATACTGTATATGCTGTCACATGATTTTAGTACATAACACCCTACAGCTATTTGTTTACCTTTCACTTTAAGTTTTGCAGTCGAGGAGGCCTTTTCAGCTGTAAATTTAATCTCACCCATATCTTCTGGGGAAACAGACCTAAACAGCAGCACATAGGTTCTGCCTGGAATAGGACATACATAGCTTGTACTTACAAAATGTTACCAATAGTCAGAAGAATTTAGATAAATCCTAAAAAACTAAAACATGATTAGGTGAATAATATTGTTCTTACCCTCTTGTCTCATCTTGATGTTGTCACTAACTTTGAGCTTGGTACTTCCTTTGAACCAGTGGCAATCCACTTCATCATGTGAGATTTCACAAACAAATGCAGCACTCTCCTTCTCCATCACCTCCACATCCTCCAGCTTCTTAATAATCTTGATATCTCTGGCTGAAAAGACAATATGTTACAGAAAATATGTTACTTTTTCTGTTGTCAGCACTTACTGTGAAATAAGAACTGAAACTGTGAACCCTGATTCTGCCGGATGGGCGTGCTCTGTAACGTGACTTAAGGATTACCATGAACAGTGAGCTTGGCAGATGTGTTATCATCAGCAGTGCGACAGATATAAGTGCCTGCATCTTCAGGGGTGCATTTATTGATGACCAAAGTGCGCTTTCGGCCCAAGGAATGGATGCCAAAGCTTTTCCCTGGTTTCAGTTCCACATCGTTCTGCAGATGGTTTTTCAAAATTTTACATATGTACATATTATTATTATTGTTATTATGTTACTCTGTCATTATTTTAATTATTCTTAACAGCAGATATCATAACAGTAATATTAAGTATAATTAACAATAATTTCTTACCTTGAACCATTTAACATCTGCATTTGTTCTGGACACTTCACATTCAAAGGTAACCTTCTCCTTCTCAGGAACACTGATATCCATTATGGGCTTGGAGACCATAACAGGAGGCTCTGTAGAATCAACAATCACTTGGGATAAAAGTGACAATGCAGACTATGTGTAGATTATGTGGACTCTAGCACTGACATTGCTATGTATATAGGGGCGGAATTGGTAGTATTAAACAACTGTATCCTAGCTGGCCAACATCAATAAGAACACAACTAGAAGCATCCCTTACCTGTTACAATCAGTTTGCAAGAGGTATGGACTCCCTCTGCTTGAAAAGCAATAGTTCCTGCATCCTCCCTCTTGAGATTAGACAGCGTAAGGGCATGTTTCTTTCCCAGAACCGTGATACGGCAGTTTGCCCCTGACTTTAATTTGGCTCCATCCCTTGTCCAGGAACCTTCAACATCAGTCTGACTGAGTTCCACCTCGAGAGTTACTGTTTCTGTCTCATGCGCCTTGGTTTCTGATAGACCCTTTATTACCTGGATCTTCTTCACTGAAGGAATAAAGAGGAAATGTTTGGCTGTCAACATCTTGTTTTTCGTATTAAGGTTAAGGTATGTTCTTTAATACCGTCTTAAAAATGTGCATGTGTATTACTTACTTTCCACATTAAGTTTGGCCTGAGTCTTGTCATCCAGAGTTTCACAGGAGTAAATTCCACGATCAGCATAAGTCACATTCTTGAAGACCAGAGCCTGTTTGGCTCCGTCTACTTGAATCTCCATATTCCCTGCAGGCTGTAGAACAACGCTGTTCTTCATCCACCTAACTTCGCCTGATGCCTTACTGAGCTCTACCTCCAGTTTTACTGCACTCTGCTCTTCAACTGTCAGGTTTTCTAGCTTTTTCTTAAATGTCACAGGTTCATCTAAATTGGGCACAAAGAAATAAATCAATGAGAAAATTACATTACTTAAAACGCTTAACACAAGAGACATTTTAGAAATAAATGCAAATCCTTACGTTGTACTTGTAGGGTAGCTTTGCAGCTTTTGCCTTCTGCGTCAATGCTTATCTCCCCAGCATCTTTTTGAGTGACAGAGCTGATGGTGAGTGAGTGGCTGTTGCCACCGTGCTCAATCTTATACTTCGGCCCAGGAGCAATGGGTAAATTGTTGTGGAACCATTTAACACTGACGTCTGCTGGAGTGACAGCGCACTTGAAAATGGCTTCTTTTCCCTCCATTGCAGCCACATTGTTCAGTTTATTGGTTAACCTCACTAGTCTGGGTGCTGAAAAGAAAGAGTTACACCAGATGAAGCAGAGTGATATTTCTACCATTAAAGTGTGAAGTTTTGAGTTTGCCATGGATTCTGATTTTGATTAATTGGTTAATTACCTTTGGAAGAGACTTTAGCAGAGGTCTTATCATTTCTACATTCACAACTGTATTCTCCTTCATCTTCCTTAGTCATGCCGGTCACAGTGAGAACCCTTTTAGCACCATCGGTCCTGACACAGTGCCTGCCTCCAGGTTTAATCTCACGGCCTTTATGATGCCAGACAACATCTCCTGAGGCTTGATTTAGTTCACATGTTAGGCTAAGTATACCTCCCAATTCCACATCAACAGATTTCAAGGGGACAACAAACTTCAAAGCTGAATCTGAAATAAACCAGGAGCTAAACATCAGCAAAATCTGCAGAGAACTATACAATAATTATCAGAATATTGTAAACTTGTCTATGACCTACCTTTAACCTGAACTTTGAACTCTAGTTTGTCATCAGCAGTTTGACAGGAGTATGATCCACTGTCTTTGGATTCAGTGGATTTTACTATCAGCGTACGAGAGCGGCCCTCTTTTTTAATTTCATACTTGCTGCCCTCCTTAAGCTCCACACCATCTCTAAACCACTTCACACTGCCATTCTCTGCAGTCAGTTCAGTGGTCAAAACTATGTTTTCACTTGCCTGAACAATACATGTGTCTTTCAAAGGTTTCTTCTGGAACCTGACAGCTGCATCTACAGAGAGAAAATTATTTCATTGCTTTGCAGAGTGCAAAGAAGTATCTATCTTGTGGCAAAATCAATAAATGTATATAAATATATATTCACCTGTCACATGCAGCTTAAATACCAACTTTTCTGTTCCAGCCTCGCATGTGTATTCTCCAGCATCTTTTTTCTCCATTTTCTCAATCACCAGTTCACGTCTCTTGCCCTTTGACTCCATGTGAACTGATTTGCTGGATACAAGGAGCTTGCCATCCTTGTACCACTTCACCTCTGTCTTTGAATCAGAAACTTCGCAGCTCAGAGTGGCTTTCTGGGATAGAGTGGCTTTTACTTCCTTCTGGACAGACTCCTTGTTAGAGAAGGCAGCTGGGGCTTCTACAGGGAAGATAAAAGTATTAATTCAACAACTGAAAACATATCAGTCCACCTGAAATACTGGTTACAGCCAAAACCTCATAATGAAGCAATCTAAATGCTACATATAGCAACCTTTTATTCCTCCTACCTGTCACCTGTATCTTAAAAGCCAACTTCTCAGTCCCAGCTTCACACACGTACTCTCCAGCATCTCTCTTCTCAACACTGTCGATCATTAGTAGGCGACTCCTGCCCTTCGCCTCTGCATGGATTGACTTACTGGAAGTCAGAAGCTTGCCATCCTTGTACCATTTCACCTGTGTCTTTGTATCAGCTACCTCACAGGTTAAAGTGGCCTGCTGGGAGACAATGGCTTTCACTTCCTTTTGGATAGACTCCTTATTGGAGAAGACTGACTTGGATTGGATCTCTGAAAAAAGAAAAAAAAGTCTTCATTTTAACACAGCTGATTAAAATACTGTGCAACTAATGTTTAAGCATAATTCCAACTACAATGCAACCTGCAGAACATCAACAGACATTAAGTAAAGTGGATAAATGTGATATAGGTTAGACCTTAGAATATTGTGCAGTTATATAAGCAAACATATAAAAAAAAGCAAGTAAGCATACAGACAAATAAGTGTGTAACACACACGCAAAGCTAACTTCAAATCCTTCACTGCAGATCATTTTCAAAGTTGCTCTGTACGATGTAGAAGTTTGAAGCAATACCGTAAAAGCAAAAAAAAAATGCTAGATAGGCAGTTTTATAATTCAATCTGGCAGAAACAGCAAATGTTACATGGAATTCTGACGTGGGTACCCTAATTTTAAAATCCTTATTAATTCCAAAAAATATTTGCAGGTCTCTTTGCTCCTGTGTGCAGCAATACTGTCCATATATCTGGTGTATACTGGAAAATTCATCATACCCCTTTGTTTGAAGTGGGGTCCTGAAATCTTTGTTAGGCTATGTACCCCTCTGCCTAGCCCTACCCCTACATCCAAAAAGGGAATCGGGATACCCCTACCCCTCATGTAAACACGCCAAAGGGAGGGGTAGGCCAAAAACATAGAGCATAGGGGAAATATATTTCTTGCTTGTTTTTCAGTGAAAACTGTAAAAGGTTTAATTTCCATATTGTACAGCATTACAGAACAACTAAAATTAAAACAATCAACACAACAACCTAAATATATTTAAATAGAGTCTACCGGTTAGTTGTGACTAATTTAATAATCTTCATTTGGTAATTATTACCTTCCACCTGTACTCTGAAGACCAATTTCTCAGTCCCAGCCTCACATATGTACTCTCCAGCATCCTTCTTCTCCACGCTGTTAATTAACAGCTGGCGACTTTTTCCCTTTGACTCTGTGTGAACTGTCTTACTGGAGGTCATCAGTTTGCCATCTTTGTACCATTTAACTTCTGTCTTGGCATCAGCTACCTCGCAGCTTAGCATAGCTTTCTGAGAGAGACTGGCTTTCACCAAGTTTTGGACTGACTCCTTGTTAGAGAATGCAGATTGGGCTTGTGTGTCTGCAAACAGAAACCATGAATCATTAACTGATGAAGCCTTTTGGATGGAAGGCAAAACATCTTCAGAACTAAGAAACAAGTCCACTTGCTACTGAACAGAACCTTTGGGATAACCATGACCTGGATGACATTAATCATTATGACAAAAACATTTCTTGTGTTCATTGATGGGTTAGGACAACACACAATCAGTACATTAATAAAAAGCAAATCTACAATACAGTTCAGTCTTTTTTTGTACCTGCCACGTGAAGTTTAAAAGCCAACTTCTCAGTTCCAGTCTCACAGAAGTACTCTCCACAATCCTTCATCTCCACACTCTCTATCACCAGCTCACGACTTCTGCCCTTGGATTCTGTACGTATGGTCTTAGAGGAAGTGAGGACCTTGCCATCCTTGTACCATTTTACCTCTGTCTTTAAATCAGAAACCTCACAGCTCAAAGTGGCTTTCTGAGAAAGCGTGGCTTTTATCTCCTTCTGGACTGATTCCTTGTTGAAGAAGGCTGATTGGGCCTCTGTACCACACAAGGAAAATATCAGATGCTGTCCATTCAGCATGTACTAATAAGCACCCAGTAAGTAATAATATTATTTTGAAAATCCACCATCCCTTTACCTGCCACATGGATGTTAAATGCCAACTTCTCAGTCCCAGCCTCACAAATGTACTCTCCAGCATCTTTCTTCTCCACACTGTCAATCACCAGCTGGCGATTCCTGCCTTTCGATTCAGTATGGATTGTCTTACCAGAGGTCAGCAGCTTGCCATCCTTGTACCATTTCACTTCTGATTTGATATCAGAAACCTCACAGCTTAAAGTAGCTTTTTGGGAAAGAGTGGCTTTCACCTCCTTCTGGGCTGATTCCTTTTTGAAGAAGGCTGATTGGGCCTCTGTAAAAAGGGTCACACAGGCAAAATTTCAGATGCTGTCCATTTAGCATATACTAATAAGCACCCAGTAAGTAATAATATTATTTTAAAAATTCACCATCCCTTTACCTGTCACATGGATGTTAAATGCCAACTTCTCAGTCCCAGTCTCACAAATGTACTCTCCAGCATCTTTCTTCTCCACACTGTCAATCACCAGCTGGCGATTCCTGCCTTTCGATTCAGTATGGATTGTCTTACCAGAGGTCAGCAGCTTGCCATCCTTGTACCATTTCACTTCTGATTTGATATCAGAAACCTCACAGCTTAAAGTAGCTTTTTGGGAAAGAGTGGCTTTTACCTCCCTCTGGACTGATTCCTTGTTGAAGAAGGCTGAATGGGCCTCTGATAAAAGGGTCACACACAAAATATCATATGCTGTCCATTCATAATGTACTAATAAGCACCCAGTAAGTAATAATATTATTTTGAAAATCCACCATCCCTTTACCTGTGACATGGATGTTAAATGCCAACTTCTCAGTCCCAGCATCACAGATGTATTCTCCAGCATCTTTCTTCTCCACACTGTCAATCACCAGCTGGCGATTCCTGCCTTTCGATTCAGTATGGATTGTCTTACCAGAGGTCAGCAGCTTGCCATCCTTGTACCATTTCACTTCTGATTTGATATCAGTCACTTCACAGCTTAAAGTGGTCTTCTGAGATACAGTGGCTTTTACCTCCTTCTGAACCGACTCCTTGTTGAAGAAAGCTGACTCAGCCTCTGAGGATAACATTATTGAGATAGACAAGCAGTTAACAGACACAGAAATCTTCATGGCATCTTTTAAGTATTTATTTATAAACGATCGAAGCAGTTCTACCTGACACAAATATCTTGAAGACCAGCTTATCCCCTCCAGCTTCGCAGGTATACTCTCCAGCATCACTCTTCTCAACCTTTTCAATCACCAGATGACGAGTATTGCCTTTTGCTTCTGAGTATATTGTCTTACTGGATACCAACAGCTTTCCATCTTTATACCATTTCACCTCTGTCTTGCTATCTGAAACACTGCAGGTAAGAGTTGCTTTTTGGGAAAGAGTGGCTCTGACCTCCTTCTGAAGTGACTCCTTGTTTGAGAAGGAAGCTATGGCTTGTGTTTCTGAAAAATAAGGTAAACAAATTTATATCTGTGATGTGAAAACAAGTGTTGAATTGTACCGCAAAAGCATTCC
>OMLM01000061.1:142783-157359 GCA_900302695.1 Helostoma temminkii | reverse complement strand
TTACCTTTTATCTTGACCTGGAATGTAACTTTATCTGCTGCTGTCTTACAGGAGTAATGTCCTTCATCACTTTTCTTGGCATTCTTGATTATGAGTTTCCTTTGAGTCCCTTTAGAGATGAAGGTAGTTCTTTGGTCCTCAGTGATCTCCACCTGATCTTTTCTCCATACAACGATGGCATTGGCAGGAGACACCTCACAGCTAAGCTCAAGATCTCCTTTGAGAGATGATGACAATCCCATGGGACCTCTTGCCTTGTTCAGGAACTTAGCAGGTTCATCTTACAGAAAAAACAGAAACAGAGTTGTGAGTTCAAATTATTTGTACTTGTTTTCAAAATGTTGGAACAGGCAGCATTATGTACATTTTGTTTTCAAAATATACAAAATGTTTTTACAAAATGTACAAATTGCCAAATTACTGAATATTATGTGCAAAATTGTTGTGGCTTAATTAATTGTCTTCTCTTTGAAAGATCACATTCTAACGCATCACATGGTCAGAGACAAACTGTCTGTATGTGAGCCTCAGGCAGTACTTACTTAACCACAGTTAACTTTTATAAAATCATTGACGCATCAAGCAATATATTTTCAGTATTACAAAAAACATTTGCTTCAGTAATTTTAACGTTTCATTCCCTTCAGTGACAAAATAAAATTCAAAACTTTATCTGGATTTTGGTAAACGTACCTTTAAGTGTCAGTTGCAAGGACATCCTGTCATCAGCTAAAACACACTCATAGATGCCCACATCTTCCTCTGTAACGTTGTTTACTATCAGCATCCTCTTGCGGTCAGTGATGACATATTCATACTTTTTACCCATTTTCACTTCCCGCCCATTCTTCATCCAGACCACCTGATAAACAAAGACACAATATATGTGACACTTCTCAGATAGTATTTTACTGACGTAGGACTGTTTTTATTTCAGCAATCCTATAACAGTTGGGAATAGAAACTTGGTTCCAAATTACAACCAAAAAATGGAAAGTCTTAGGTGCCCAGAGCAAAATTATGCACATGTCATTTGTTTCCATAGGTGTTAGTGTGCATGGCTAAAATTACAAGCTGCAACTGTGTGGGAGATGGAGTAAAGCAAAAAGCTCAAAAATGTGTCTTCACTTTAGAAAAGAAAATGATAACAAGCTAAATAGCTTTAAGTTTTGTTGCACATAAAATCTGACCAAACATTTAAATCAGCATGTAATCAATATGAAAGACTGTACAGTGATTGATGGTGTCCTAGTCCAAGTGTGTTATCAGCCAGTGGCGGCAGCACCTCACAGAAACCCCCAGAAGGGTCAGGGACAATTATCCATGACGCACCATTCTCTAATAAGGTTAAGGGCAGTTACAGTGTAAGGGTTGCATCTCTTCTCAATTGTCAAATCAGCATAATTCAGGAAACATTATGTAAGGTAGAAAAAGGTTTCTAGAAAAATGATCTGATGATAGTAGGGTACTTGTATAGTAAAATATTTATTATTTGTAATGTTGCCTGTCGACCACAGGGTATTACTGCTGCTGCTTTAGTGTTCACACTGCTGCACTGAATGTTCAGTTAATAATTAAAAGAATGCTTTTGTTATATGAACATTTTAACCATAGAATCAAAACCCTAAATAAACCCTAAATCCCATGTAAGATTAAAAGTCTTACAGTAGTAATAGTGTATTATAAGATTGTCTTGCAACAGAGTTGCACAAAATGTTAATGTAAAGTCCTTCTGATATCCATTTGATAATATACCACGTGCATCTTTAATCTATGCATATATTTGTAAAGTTGAAGGAATATTAATACAATCCGCCAAAGGTAAATGCATGTTTTATCACAAACCTGTGTACTGTAGTCTGACACCTCAGCAATGAGCTGAGCAGTAGCTTGGGCACTGCAAGTCACCACCTCCATTTGTTGTGACTTATTAATGAACCTAACAGAAGGGGCTAAACAGAAGTAAGAAGGAATTATTGATTTGCTTTCACAAAAATGTTAGATACCAACAATGAAAACAACAATGTAGAACATTTTCTCCATCAATAGTTAAACTGGGTATGGTCAAGTGCATACCTTTCACAGATAGGATGCAACTGCTTTGTGAACCTCCACCCACAAACTTGATCTCAGCTCCATTGATTTCCATGGTGACAACACGGATGAGCAGAGTGTGTGTGTTTTTGGACCTGGTAATGAGGTAGTCAGCTCCACTGCGCAGGAGGCGCCCATTAAGAGACCAAAAGCCAGAACAAACTGCAGACAGCTCCACAGATATAGAGAACTCTTCACCAGAGATGGCAGTGCTATTCACCAGGCCTTTCCTGATTTCTGCAGTGGGTTCTGGAAACAACCAGGCATAAAACAGAACACTTGAATGCACACAACACAGCACACAGCCATGGATGACAAATGTCATAAAGATAACAGTCCTACCAAGGTAGAAGCTTCCAGGCACCTCCAGATAGGGACTTTGACCAAAGTCATTCATAGCAGAGATACGGAACTGGTAACTGGCTTCTTCAGCAAAGTTGCAGATGGTAAGCTGTGTTAAAACAATGGTTTCTCCAGCATTGCACCTCTGCCACGTCTGAGTGCCAACCTTTCTCCTCTCCACAATGTAGCACTTGATGGGTACAGGGCGATCACTGTCAGGAGGAGACCACTGAATGGTGATAGATGAGTCAGTCTTGTTCTGCACCACAGCATCAACTGGGGGATCAGGAGGATGCTTCCTTGCAGCTGGAACAGAAAAAGTAATGATCATGATCTTGATCGTCTTTTATTTTTTGTACCTCATTCCATTATAAGATTTTGTTGATCACCTCAATTGTAACAGTGCTGAGTGATGTTGTAGTGACTCTGCACCATGTAGCAAATTTGATAAGTAAACTTTACTAATTTTATGTAATAAGTTGTTCTTTTTAGATCCATCTCAAAACAAATGGCTGTACTTATTCCAGTGCCAATATATCTCCTTCACCGCTTAAATCAGGAGATGTAGCCTGGGTATCTAAAACTTAACCAAAGTTCAACTCTCATGATTTTGTGTTAAAACAGTATATGTCTAAGGTGTCATCCTCACCAGTGACAGAGAATCGAGTGGAAGTCTTGCAATCTCCAGCCACAAAGGCCACTTCTCCTGAGTCATCTACCTGGCAGTCTCTAATTGTGAGTGTGTACTGTCTGAGCACGCAGGCAATGGAAATACGTGAATCTTCCTTAAGCTTCTCCCCATTGCGGGTCCAGTATGCATCTGGACAGGGATGCTCCAGCTCCACACAGAATATGACTGTGTCACTCACAGGAACTACTGTCCTCCTGGGTAGCTTCTTGGTAATGTTGCCTGGGATACAAGTATAAATACATATTACACAATGAAACACAAACAAAAGAAGATTTCCAAGAACATGTATGTTGGTTCTTAATTGATAAATCCCAATATTTTCCATAGTTTTAGCAGGATATGAATAATGTCACATAAGCAACACTCAAAAGAAGCAAACATTAATCTTGATCATACCCAAGACAGTGAGCTCAGCTACAGTGCGACTGCCCTCTTTCATCTCACAGATATAAACGCCATCATCATTGGTGGTGACATTGTGTATGGTGAGACGACGCAGGGTGCCTTCCTCCTCCATGCGATATTTGGTATTTTGCTCAAGCTTTGTTTCCTCCATGAACCAGTTGGTTTGAGTAGCAATAAGAGGCACCTCACACAAGAGAGTGGCTGCCATTTTCTCCTGTACCTCCACATCCTGCAGCTTCCTCCTGAATGGCACCTTAGGCTCTGACACAATGAAAAACAACAGTATCTTCATGTTAAGTAAACATGTCCATGGTTTTGCATATGTCTGTTAAGTAAAATACTACAGTATTTACTTTACAATATATAATTTCCAAATACAGAAGAAATACACACGTTAGATAATCCATCATATTAAGCTTTCAATCTGTTTTAAATTTTTTAATTTAATTTTTTTAATTTAATTTCAAAACTACAGTACATTACATGTTTTTCATTACATATATGTGTGTATGTGTTACTTTCAAGTTCTGACAGTATAACAAATGAATTCAAATCTTTTCAGTAGTCAACTATGTTTTGATGTTAAACATCAAATGTTCTCTATCTCTGGTGTGAACCAAACAAAAAACACCTACACTCACTAAAAATAAATCATGATATCTAAATTTACTGAGCTAAAATACACAATACTTCACTAATACTCTTTTTTTTATACAGTATATGACTTTATAACTTCATATAATGTGAACTTAAGGTTTCTGTGTGCTTACTACAGCCATTATTTGAGAGTACTGTACAACTTGTATGTTTCCTCTACATCTGTGTTCTCAGTTTTCTTGCTGTGCTTAGCACCTCAAATAAGAGATACAGTTTCAAACTGCATCCATATCCACAGTTTGGCTCTAAGTCAACATCTTCACCAGTGAACTTCAAACAACTGTTGAAACGTAAACCTCCACTTTGAGTTAGTGTTCAGTAAATAATTTAAAATATCTGCATAAAATAAACATGATATTTCCTAGTTTTTTGGACAAGTGAGCTGTTTTCAGCTTGGCAACTCAGTATTTTTACTTAGAGAAAATGACCATAGAGAATTAGACACATATATAATGTGTATACGAAAGTAAAACTGCACAATATTCTAAAATATCTGGTATATTAGAAGTGACAGGCATTTCAGTGGCTTTAATCATGTACTGTACTTTTTATTACCATATCTTATATTTGTATTTGTATTTTTTATCCTGCGCTGTTCTTTGTGTATTTATTGCAAAACTGTACAAAACTGGCCATAAAACCATGTTTACAATGTATAAAATGTCTATACCTTTACATTGCAAATTTTCCTTTTAAATCCAGCAACCTAACAATCTGTAAAGCAAACACAAGTACTGAAAAGGTACTTCAGTCACACAGCCCTCATTGAGTGAAGATTGACAACTGCTACACAACTCTACAGTTTCATCCCTTGGGCTAGTTTCTTCCCAATGGAAGTCACACCAGCAGTGGTGCCAGTGTGCTCCTGTGAGTGAGTGACCATCTTAGCGACTGTGAACTACTCATCACCAGCAGAAAATAGTTGCAACACAACACCATCCATCAGAGCATGAGCCAGAATTCAATGTTGCTGTGAAACACTACATACAAATGTTGAGCGGTTTAAAAGAAAGTGGTTTCAGTTTGGACAGGCCTTACAGCGCTGTAGTGACTTTATCCTATTAAAACCAGCAGTTGTCTATTTTCATTGCTATAAAACAGAGTTGAGTAAATTGCACATATGCCATCACGGTGTTATAAATACTGACTACAATACAAAATGCTTATTAATCTATGGTCAAGATTGTCCCCAACAATTAGTGCTTCATAACAAATACAGCACTCAGATGTTCTAGGGACTGATTCAGTCTATTTAAATGAAACACTATATTGGTGACAAGTATTTAAAGACTTTCATATGTATTCAGTCATAGCAAGATGTTGTTTTTGCCATTTAACCCTTATACATTGGCAATATTCTCTAAATACTAAACAGTAGACAGTGAAGTGGTCCCAACAGAGTGTTGTGGTTTGCTATTTAAATCTGAATGAAATAATTTTATTTTCATATAACTTACCTTTGACTGTTACCAACACAGCACTGTATGTCTGCCCAGCCATGTTGGTTGCATTACAGGTGTAGAGACCATTATCACTCTGCTTGCAGTAGAGGATCTTGAGGATGAAGTTCTCAGCTTGGTCCTCATAAATGACATGTCTACGGCCCTCACTGATGTTTGTTCCATCCTTCCTCCATATGATGTGAGGTTTAGGGTGACCCGTCACAAAGCAACTGAGTTTGGCATGTTTGCCCTCTGTCACAGTGCAGGTACGAGTGAACACACCTTTGGGTAGCCTTGCTAGTGCAGATGCCCTCAGCTCATGTTCCAGACTCAAACCATCAGCGATGTTGGTTGTGGAGGAAGAAGTAACTGAGGAGCTGCTCTCTTCAGTGCGATAAATAGAGATATCCTTCTTCATTTCCTCTTTGCGCTTTTGGAGATGAGAGAGGAGGGAGGTGTTCTTATCTGCGGTCAGGTGGTGGGAATCCTGAGCATCTACAACAAGAGCTGCTGCAGCATGTGCACGACCAACAGTATTCTGAGCCCTGCAGGTGTAAGTGCCGCTGTCCAGGTTGCGCACACTCTGGATCTTCAAGGTGCTGCTGTCACTGTCAGAAACAATCTTGATGCGGTTAGTCTCTCCCAAGTAGCGCCCATCCTTCTCCCACTCAAAATTGACTCCAGGGTAAGCTGCAACCCGGCAGTGAAAAGCAACATCACCTCCCAAACCTACACGTGCTGAAGTAGGCTTAACCGTGAAAACAGGGGCTCTCTGAGCCATCTCTGTGGGCAGCGCCACTTTAAGGGTTACGGCAGCATAAGCTTCCCCAACACTGTTTTTGGCCCGGCACATGTACTGTCCACTGTCCTCCAGTGTTAAATCATAGATGGTCAAGCGATACACATTTCCATCCTCGACGGTTTTGAATCGGCCTCCAGATATCAGCTTAAGCTTTTCCTTCTCCCAGGTGATCAGTGGGGTTGGGCTACCCACGATAGTACAGTTGAGTGTGGCATCTTTGCCTACACACACTGAAAATGCCTTTGGGCGAGTGAGAAACCTGGGAGCTCCTCCAAAAAAGTTTTGATCCATTGTTGGTTTCTATATGCAGGGAAAAGATGCATATATGTATATATATAACAGTAGCCAAAATAAATATAAATCATATGCAACATTAAATAAAATGTATCACGTCCAAGGTTTAGATGTTAGCTATTTACACATTATTTTAATTCAAAATTCAGTTTTTGTATGTATTTTTTCATCCATAAAAATCTAAACTGAAACAAGTAAAATGTTTGTACTGTCATGCAAAAGTTGTGTCAGTCATTTCCTCCTCCAAATGTTCTGTCTGTACCCTATAAATATGTTACGTTATGAAAATAGACATAAATCCCCAGTTCAGAGTGGCATATTTATAGCTGTAAGTACAGTGTCAGCCAGCATACCACTGTCCTGGCTCTGCAGATATTGATTATCTAGCTCCCATGAAGATTTCTCTTCACGCCATGCATCGTATTCAATAGGAAGATAGTTTAATAACAAATGAATTCCCCTGTAACAAGGTCATATAGAGCACATATGTGCCTTTCAGAGACTGACATTTGCCAGCTTTGTCACCTCTGTCGCTTGAACTGCCTGTCCCAAAAATAACCTCAGCTGTCAGACCCCGTCTCTGTCCATTACCATTTGTAGAAGCGAAAGGGACACACGCTGTTTGATAAAGCTCCCACTTCATTTCCCGCAGTGTCTCTTCTCTCTAGGCTGACGAGAACGTCTTAAAAATATTTGTTTTGGGTAATTAGTAATTTGTGGTTTGTAAAACAGTGAAAAGTGGCGCAAGCACACCTGCAATTACAGGTGAGACGCATTAGCTTAACTGAGATTGGTAGTTAACGTTAGCAAGCAGGTTAACGGTTAACGCGCAGGTGTGAAAGTCCAGTGTGTAAGTTAGTTATTCAGTGTAATTCAATTGGAAATTAATTGAAGCGTCGCTCTGACTTCTCTTAAGCTGTAGTTGTTTAAGTAGCATTAAGAGTGAAAGCTGTTATATTTATACACGTAACGTTACTTCACCTTCAGTCTTCAACCACTCAGGTAAAACGGGAGCTGAGTCATGTGAGGGCCAGCTGTCCGTCAGCTTTTCCCGGTGATCGCCTACTCCAGTGTCAGTGATAGAAATCCCATTAAAAAGTCTTCTTTGTGCTCAGATATCCTCGAAATGGTTGTAAATCCAGGATGGTGGAACATCCCCCAGTCTCTCCTGCGGTGGGCGGTTGACTAAACTTATTTTTTCTTTCTTCTGCGGCACCTCATGATGCCAAATAGCTGACGTGCCTATTTTGGCGCTGCCTCCTTTCCAAAATAGACTCGTCATTTAGTCTGTGCAGATAGGAGATAGCCTGTTGGTGAGGTCGGGAAGGAGAGCAGCCTGGTCGGGCTTCTGCTGGGCTGCACACTTCTGCAAACAACACACTACAACTTGGACAGTTATGTAGTAAACATCTATCGTGTTTAACACCTGCGGAGTGGTGAAGTTACACTTTTATATGTAACAGGTCATTAATATATCAGATGAAGTGTGAATAATAATTATACACAAAGTAAGTATGTTTACTTATTTCCATCCTGGCTGTTGAGGTCATGAGCCCAGATTATTAGATTTTTTTTTTCCAGACACCAAAAATGTTAAAGTTATCTTGACTTTTCGTGTTTTCAGATTAAGGTCCAGCTTATTTTAAACATAAATCACATTCAATATCATGCAGCTGTATATATTTTTGCTTTAATAATACATTTTTCAATCAATTTCTAAATCAAACACTTTTTTATTACTTTTGGTGGGGTGCAATTACTTTCATTGATAAGAATTATCAATTATCAATTTCTTTATTGTGAAATTTTTTCTCTTCACATTAGGTCGAAACGCTTTTTTAGTCACTTAAGACTTAAACCAATGTAAAGATCTTGTCTGGCAATGCAGATGTGTTTCTTTATCACTGAAAGAAAACGCTATTATTTAAATATATTGAGTATGAAAATCAGCCCCCACCATATATAATTTCAGCTTTAATATTTGATTGCCTTACAGTCCTAAAACCCCTCAGGAACTACACCTGAGTTTCTTTATTAGTAGCCTTTGGCTCATTAGACACATTCAAGTCAACTTTCTCACAAGGAAGTGAGAATATATTATTCATTTAGAACACTGGAATAATTTATGATAATAAAACAATTATGTACATGTATTTATTTATTTATTTGTTTCAGTTTGGCATTGTTGTAACTCTGAACAAAACCCCAGGTATTTTTGGCACAGCTGTATGATTTACTTGTTTCCCTATTGTACACTGTAGCTCAAAAGAAATACAATTTTAATGTGGTGTTCTGATTCATAGGGATGAAAATAATGCACAGTAACATCAATCCCCATTTTCTGTTTGTCTCCAGAGGACCATCCAGTATGCAGTGATAGACCATGCCGTTGTACTTTCAACAATATTCTAAATGGTCATTTCATAGCAGTCTGTGGTCATAGACTGTTGAGTTCTTACCTTCTCGCTCAATGTGATTCTGTCCATTTTGTCTTGTGGACAGTATCTTTTAAGTAGGAAGATAATGTTGATGTTATCCATGTGTGGATACAATAGATTGTGATTGAAAATGCTCAGAGATTGACTGAACTTGCCACAGTGCTTGTGCCACTTTGTGTTCCACAGCCACCATTGTGACAACTGCTTTACCCGCCTGGTCAGGCCCCTAAATAAGTTATGACTTCATCTTACGAAAACATAAAATACAGTAATGCATAAAGCATTTCTCCCATGAGATCTTTACGATGAAAACACTTGTGTGACACTTTCTAATATGATCTGCTTTGTAACGGATTTAAAAACCTGAAAACATTTCAAAATATGTTTATGGTGTGCAGAAAAAAGTAGTAGAAAGTCTTTTCTTTCTCATTTTTTGGCTTCCATGGTATTTTCTTGGCCTTCCAGTGTGGGCTTTCCCCTAGTGTCAATGACTGACAGCAGCAGGTCGCCTGGACCCTGATTTAAACTCCCCGAAACTCTAGCAGACAGTAATCCACTGTTGCTACTTGTCCCTGCTTCATCCTGTTCTGGCTACTGTGTTTGGTTTACATAACTCCTGAAAATAAACAGAGAAGAAGAAAAAAATTATTTATTGTATGTAACATTTGCCGCTCTGTTCCACATTCACCCTATACCCTTTTAATTTTGAATATATGTGGATTAAATAAAACGTTTTATATTAATTTAAGTTTAACCTGCCTCCAATTATTATTCGCCTCCTTATCTTTACTGTATAGTTTACAGTTCTTGATCTTTGGTGAGTTAACTGCATTAAATCATATGTTGGATGATATTTCCATAACCTTTGAGTTGGGGTGACTGAGAGGTTGTGTGCCTGGAGCACAACAGAGGGCAGTAGGCAGGTGCATAACAGTAGGGTGTGATTTTAGAGCTGTATGTAATCCTAACCTAACCTAATCCCTAAACATTATTTTGTGATGAGATATTTTCTCAATATAGAGGAATTGCAATATTCTTCCACATCTGACTAACACAGCTTACAGCTGCCCTCTCTCAGCCATTTCAAGAATAAGGTCATGGCTGTATCATGTTCACAGTTGAAACACATGGGTGATACCTCAAATGAACATTGCGTAGCAGATGACAAGCGAGACAAACGCCAGGAACACACAAACAGATAGCTAAGAATGAACAGCAGATGGCATCTATTTACCTTAAATAGTCTAAAGGGACTTGACAACAGAGACAACGAGGACGGCCAACTGTACAACAAATTACATGACAGAAATAAGTTCAAAAATAAACGCAAGCAGTTCTGTAACTTTTCCAAAACATAATAAAGAAATCCTGTATTTAAACCTAATGCACATAGCAGAAAGTTCACCTTTCTTTCCAGTCTTTGAACCACTAAGTTTAATAAAGGCTTTTAAACCACTGCATTTTGTGTTCATACCAAGGACTGGACTACAACAGATTTTGTTAAATCTGGTATGCACACTGGAAAAGAGGTAGCACAAAAGCAGGTGCAGGAACATATCCTCTTTTGAGCTAAATGTAACATGAATAAACACAGAATTATGTAGTTTGACTATAAACATGGCTGAAGATATTTTGACAATACATTTGCACATTGCATTCTTGGCATTTATAATTTAAAATATATTGTTTATATGTTTGGGTTTTTTATGTTAAAGTACTTTTTAAACAATGTAATGTTTTCCGGATAAGTGAGTGCCAAACTGAGGGTTCAGATAACTCTGGCACCTGTTGGAAAATATTACCTCCATTTCCAATACAAAAGCGACGACAATACAAAACACAAATTAAAATATTTTTTTATTTCAGAGCCTACACATAGTCAACCACACATGAAATACTTAAATACACTCAAAACAGGATTTATTTGTCTCTCTAAGCATTCACAGAAAACAACACATGTATTGTAAAGCTGTGCCGAAAACAGGTTCTTTTGGCATGTTTCTTTTGTCAGCTAGCCTTTCTTAATTTAAAGAACAAAACAGACAACCCTATGTAAGAAACACTACATGTCTTAAAACATATTCAACATTTCAGGGTGAAAACTTAGCACCTGGTTCCAGTCACTGTGGTTCTTTGACTGGTGTACAGTGGATAAGAAACCATAGTACGATGAGAGGGATGGCCATGATGACACTGCCAGTTAAAAGGCATACACCTTCTTTCAGATTCTGAAGACAGTGCAAGTTTAGACACCGTGATAAGAAAAGGTGCACTGTGAGACGCACAGAGCATTTTTTGCAACTTATCTCCACAATTTTACTACATACTTGATGCTATACACAAAAACACTGTACATATGTGATGATAAATCTGTGAAAGCAAATCTAATGATTTATATGAAGTGTATTTTCTAAAAAGAGCATAATTAAATGCATAATACTAAGGCACTGCTTAAAACAAAATGACAAACACTTCAGTGAGATGTAAATGTGGAGACCTCCAAAAGAATTCGACTCTGTATGCAAAACTGAGCTCCAGTGTCTCTACAACACAAACTCGTTGCATTCATAATGATGTACCACAAATAAACAGTGACCACAATACACATGTAAGCATATTGTGTGACAGACACACACATCATCCCCTACAGGGTGAACACCTACTGACCAGAGGTAAGAATGGCCTTGTGTGACTGGCCACAGTGTATGCAGACAGTCTGCTGTGGACATTAACAATACAACACCTGCTGATGTTATGCTTATATACAAACACTCAGAAGAGGTCATTTAGGATGGAGATTCATTCAGTGTCCCTTTTGATGTGTAACTGATACAATTACTGTATATACACAGACACTTTAGAAATGTTTTATTTTGTCCGTCAGTGCAAAATTCTGAGTTCATGTTAGCATAAACACCCAGGTGTCAAAATGCATTTCTTTCACAGATACACGCACAAAGACAGTGTGAAAGTTAGTACAGATGCGAGAAGGCAAAGCCCATCTGCACCATCTTAAGTCTTGCAGTATTGAATGAGATTTATCTGTACTGTAATTTGAGTAGTATGCAACAGAAAATGGTTAGAGTGATAGTCTGCATCGACAAGCAGATTTAGTTCCAGCTTATTTTAAACATAAATCACATTCAACATCATGCAGATGGGCATATTTTTGCATTAATAATACATTTTTAAATCAATTTCTAAATCAAACATTTTTTTATTACTTTTGGTGGGGTGCAATTACTTTCATTGAGGAGAATTATAATCTTTTATACATTTTTGAAAAAAACATTTACATTTTTGAAAAATCTTATCAAATAAATAATGCATCTATATCAATTAAATATCTGGGAGGGGGATACTTTGTATATTTTATCTCCTCAGGCTCTTACTTTGAACGCAGTCTGCAAATTTTAGAACTGCAGTCCTGCAGTTTCAAACCTAAAGCTGTAGGAGCAACAGTGCAATGTCTGAAATGCACCATAACATTGTGGTAACATTTTCGTGTGAGGATTTTGGAAGAAAGGATACAAAAATGCTAGTATGCAACAAAGATGTGTTAAAACCAATATCATCCTGTCTCTTCAACATTTCTGGGACATCAATACTTGACCCTAAAGTTCCACTGGGCAAGAACTGAGAACTGAAACTTACATGAGTTCCATTTACACCTGTCATTAAAATCAAAATGCAGTTAAAAGATTTATAAGTACACTGCAAAAAAACCCTGATATGTGTATATATATATATATTTACACAAGAGTAAATATAATGCAGAGGTATTGACTGGAGTATTCGTTTTTCTTCACCACCACTGAGGTAATATTGATAACTAAGATTTAAATACATATGTCTATAAGAGTGTTAAGGCATAAAGCTGACCTTATGTCTGCCTAAAGACAATTAAAAAGAAATCTTCTAGCTGCATTGAGATTTTGATGCCAAGTGTAATTGGTGCCCATAATCGTCATCACTTGTACAAATATTAATACTGAACAAAATCTGTATTTAGAAACACTACACACAGGCAGCAGCATTGAGCATTTGTATGCCTATTTTTTTCCAAATCCAACAGGCTAGTGTTTTAGCAGTTTGTGTACTGTATAGTCGGTTCTTATGATCAATACTTGGTATCTAGTTCAAGGATTATTCTGATAGTAAACATTTTGAATTTAAAGGATAAGTAAGTTGCAAAAGTGTATATACAAACAAATCACCAGGGTCAAACAGCACACATAGAAAGATAATTTTTTCAAGATGATTAAAATTGTTCAGGCAGCTATGATACAACTTGCAGTGTTTTGTAGCATAGATCAAGACACCATTCTGTGAAAAACTTCAGTTAGACTCCCGCTTTAAGTCCTTGTGATACACAAATCCTTGAATTGTGCACACACAGGCTGAGCAGGGGTCATGAGCCTTTTGCATTCCACAACAATATCGCACACATCCACCATCACGCTATATATAAACACACTACATTGTGTCTCAGTCACATGAACTTTCTAACCATGTTTGTCTGTACAAGGTAATGATCAAATGGCGATGAAACGGACGGAAGACTTATGGTTTCCCTGATGCCATAGTCTGCCTGATGTGACAGGATGAGGCGTGGAGGTGAAGAAACAGTGGTTATTTAATTAGTCCCTCCCTCACGAAAAGCTGAATGATGTTTTAAAGGTCCATGCTAAACTCTCCACGAAGATCATCTAAGGCCACAATGTTTGTTGAAGAAAGTAAAATGTAAACACTAAAAAAGAGAGAAGAGAAATGATCATGGCAATGTATCCTTTAAAGGATAAAAGGCCATTGTTGTTAAGCTCAAAAAACAAGTATCACAGAATACAGAAGCACAAAGTAACGACTGTGAACTAGTGTCACCTTAGAGTTTAAAAGAGAGCATGTACCTTACAACATAAGGCACTTCAACAACTACTCCCAGTGCCCTGCTGTGGAGTAGATCCACTGTTGATCTCCTGATCACCTTCATCCTCCTCTTCCTCTTCCTGCCAGCCTCCGAGATGGACAGGTGTAGGTAGGGACACACCGGAACCAAGGCCACTATGGGACTGGAAGCCTGATAAGAATGTTAAAATAAAGTAGACAAAAGTTAATTTACAAGTGTAATATTTCTATATAGAAGTCACTACATTTGAAGACAATTATCTGATGTCCCTGCTCATGTACAAACCAATATATATTGTGCATACAATGAAATATACTTGAAGGTTCATACCAGTGTGTTGCTTTTTACAAATTTAAAGTGGCAAAAATATTTACATAATGATACGCAATACATTAAAACATGCAATGTATATGACGCACACTGAACTATATTCTGAATATCAACTTGCAGAGACTACAAACGTTTAAGTCTCGATGAACATTTTATGTTATGTACTAAGTTGACT